>JAIPRL010006595.1:0-26631 GCA_025469235.1 Pemphigus obesinymphae
TATTATCTTGAATTTATATTTATTCACATTAAAAATAAAATTATTACTGTATAATTTAAACACGGTGTTGTAATTTGTGACGATTTTGTGCCGAAGTGTCCTCATCTCACCTACTACACCGTATCAAATCATAGGTACTTATACAGTCAAGATGACTTACCTAACCCGATGTGAATAATAATTATAATAATAATCTTCGAGTCAACATCGCATATTGAAACCCATTATGCATTGTTTGTGCAAGTACGTTTAGTTTTATCTGCTTGTAAACAGGATATATCGTGAGGTTGGTGTTGTGTAGTGTGTATTAGACCAGTGGTGGAGCAAACTTTATAATTAGTAAACCAAAAATATGTTTTAGGAAACTGTGTACATTTGAATTTTTTATTAAAAAAAAAAAAAAAAGAGTCTCGATAGGTTTCACCTGGCATTTTGTTATTTTTTTCATTTTTTCAAATCTATTACCTATTTGAAATAACTTTTCATAGATTATACGCTTTTCGTGATTTAATATATAATATATTATCATTCTCCGTTAAAACACTAGGTACTATACATATATTATAAACAATTTCCTTTTCCACGTAAGTATATATAATAGAAATTGTTGAAAACTAATGATTTAACTTATAATAATTATATTGACTAGTTTATTATCGTAATTTAATAATATTACAGTATAAATAACGTACGAATAACATCTATTTGAAATATGATTTCAACATATTAGAATACGTTACGCGTTATACCATTGTTATTTGAATTATACATAGCGAAAAAGAAGAGTATTTTGATGCAAATATCGATACCTACTAAAATTTAGGGAAAATCATTATACATTAAAGTTTCACTTTTATATGTAATATGATAATATATTCCATAGGCGTGACTAGACTTCATCTACAGTGGCAGCATATTTAATGATAGCACCAAAAATCATTATTATAGAAGCCTTATTTTTATTTTAGCTGCCCTAATTTTTAAGACAGTGCAGGTAAAGATAACCAAAATATTAGGATGGAGCGATTGATGTGGATGGTTTTAAACGTCGCATAATACGTAAGTACGAAGATTTGGTTAGGTAGTAATTGTTACCTAATAATTTTTCCAAGAAATTTTGTACTCATTAACCATAACCTAACCTAACCATTTACCTATGGTCATTCTCATTTCGGCGACAAAAACACCGGTTTTAATAATTTAAAAAAAAAATCCCATTTCGCCAACAACGAAAATACGAATATTGTACTCGTAATACCTGTTGTACCATAATATATAATTATATTTATTACACCTATTATATACTCAATTATGGTATGCATTTAATTTGAGAGGTCATTTTTTGATTTTTTTTTTCTCCAATTAACACCAACAACTACTAAAACTACCAAACAAATTACGTAAAAAAATGATTTCATTAAAATTGATTTTGGTTTTATTTTTACGCAATTCTGAAAATGGAGGCTATGTATCCATTAAAAATATATTAATTATAATAGGTACATTTAACTGTAAACCATCGATTTAAGTCTAATACTGATACAATTTAATAATCTTATACACTTTTAAACATCGGTGTGTAGTGTGTAGTCATCTTAAGACGACACATATGCGTTATTTTTTTTTATCGTAAAACACGTTCTTGTTAATAAAAATCGTGATTACACAACATTAAAAGTGCTACTATAAGTGATACATAGAACTATTATATATAATATATTTTTAAGTTATTAGAGTTTTTATTTTTATTAAATTTTACTTTATATTCCAATATCCAATATATGGAGTGAGAAATGACATCCTCTTAAGTAATAATTTTTGTTAAGAACAAAAACTTTACACTATTTTGAGTTCAATAATAATAGTACTCTACAACATTGAGTTTAAGAGCTCACAAGTTTTTATTAGAATATTAGGCTGAGAAATAATATCCTGATAAAATTTTCTACCGGAATATGGGCGTACATAACGATTGAATCAAGTTTTCTGGACTATATCCGGAAAAAAAGGAAAAAATATAATAAAAATAAACATCATGATAAAACCTTTAGTTTCCTTGCTTCACTCAGAATTTAAAAAAATTATCCTTTAGGTACTATCATGTATATTTTGTAAAACACAATATTTTCAGTTTATCCACCTTATGTTGGTAAATAGAACCTAAATAAAATTATCTTTCTGAAATAAAATCTCAAATATGACACGGAAAATTAAATTTTTAAAATTTCCGAAAATTGTACACTAATTTTTTTCTATAGTTGACTTCGTACTTACAAGAAACAGATTTACAGCTTCCTAATACTACAACTATTTAAATTCTGTACATTTTTATCAATATATTGATATATAATATATTATATATTTTAATATTTAATCACAAATGTATTTATGTTTGAACACATTTTATATAAAAAAAAAAAAACTAATTGACAAAATAATTTTAGAATGAAAAAGTAATTTCTAAATATTTTGAATGTGTTAATTATTATTACTCAACTATTTAGTAGAGAAGTATATAATTTTTTTTTCTTTTGAAAATAGCAATGGCAGCCTTTGCTTCTACTGTAGTCACGCCTATGATATATTCTATCCGACGACGCATATAATATAAAATATTATTATTGTTTTAGTTATAAGGTATATTATCAAACAGCTCATGGCTTTGAACATTTTCTTAAGCAATTTAAATCAAAAATAACAATTTTCTAAACTATAATAGGTATTATAGGTAGGGATTATATAAGTTTGTATTATCTGAAATTTAATTCTAGTATTTTCGTTTTTAACGGTACACATTTTTATACAAACTTAAATATATTTTGTAATGTTCAAACATGAAGATTAAAAACAAACTCATAGATCCAAACAGCTGGTTATTGTTTATTGTATAATTTTTTTTTTTATTAATGCTGAGTAATAGAATTAAATCGATATTTTCAGTTTTTTCTCATAAAGTTGATAATAGCGATATATAAATATACTATATATATTAGAGACCTATAATAGTTAATAATAGTTTAATATCAGGAATTGTTTTTATTTTTGGAGGACTTGAAAAAAAAAGATATAAGGAAAACGGAGTATATACGTTTAGTTTATTATTTGATTTAATTAAAAATTTAGAATCAAGTTAAACATTTTAATTTTTACAAAGAGTAAATCTGCATTTATTTCAAAATAACTTTTATTATTAATAAACCTATTAAATAGACTTTCACTTGACAGGAGTAAGAAAGTATTTAACTATTTTTCAGTTAATTACTTTCTTATTACGTACACGGTGTTTTTTGGGGAAAAACTAACTATTTAAAAGTTTAAAAAATAACCAGGCTTACGGCTTAATATTAAAATTAGTTAAATTTTTTATCTGCCAACCTTGATATTTTACGAAAACTTTATACACTATAAATATCATATAACATATTTTTATACATGTCTTCACGTGAAAATATAGTGAACAATTTTTCTTTTTATCAGATGGTCGACTAAAAATATTACATCTATACTTATATATAATATTATACCACGGTCCTACCAAAATTGACATATCAAAATTGTACGATTTTCCTGTCAAAATTTACACATCTATATTATATATATATATACCTATAATAACGGTCCACTATACAGAATATATTATTATAATATATAACCGCAATAATATACGTAACAAATCAGCTTCGATATTGCCGATACTGACAGCTTACGATGAATATACGTAGGTACGTATATATGTCCGAGTCACGCACATATTTTGCCGGATATAACCAATTGGAGTATAACTGTCATACTATACGATATATTTTATAGTATACCTAATAAACGATCACGATGCGTAATGCGTCCGATGTTAATCATACAATATTTACACATATATAATATATAATAATAATAATAATAATAATAATAATAATAATGATAAACATAATAATGTCGGGTGACACGTGGTATTTTTAAGTCGACCATTTTCGTTTAACCACGTGGTCGTATGGGTATAATGAATTTTTAAACATTGTTCCTCGAATAATGGCTGTATCTGATGACGAAACGGTTGTGCGGCGTGTTGGGATTGGGCTTCTGTCCGGTGCAATAGCTGCACGTCAACCGCCAGAATGCCATTCGGAAATCTTGACTGACGAACGCGTATATGAACGGGTTGATGGCCGAATTTATCCAACCTAAAATGTACAAAAATAGATATTGATATTATAACAATCTGAGCAAAATAATTAAATGTATAATTTTTCAATATAATATAGAATAATATTATGCGAATTGTATTAACATTTGTATAACATCGCGACCGTCGCATACACCTGCAAATTTTTACACATTTTACGTTATAATAATTATAGGCAATTTTAAGAGATTTAATTTTATTTTATTCAAGGCAATTTTAAGAGAAATTAAAAATCTAAAAATTTTAAAACGTTATTACTAGTGCTTCAATAAGTGACTTAAAAATAGTTAAATAATAACTATTAATAATTATTATTGATTAATGATTTAAACATTTTGAAAAATGCCAAGAAATGACTTTTAATACGTACACAAACAAATTATATTAATGCAATGTGACCACTGTAGTTAGAAATAATAATGTTCCTTTGATCGGTCATGAATATACGGGCGTTGCCGGAACCAGTCTATAAAATGTCTATCGATTATAAAATACAAATATTGCGATTACATAACAATAAAAGGTAGAACTGACTATACACATAACTGAAATATTTTTTAATTACTTTTAAAATATATTAAAATATTTTTAAATTGTTGAATTTTTATTTTTCTTAAAATTTCATAAAAATTACCTATATAAAACTCCTTGAGAAACAGGGATGTGGGATCTTCTTAAGTAGAATTAAAGCGATCTTGTATAGTAGTATAGAATATAGTTGATAATGTTTTATAACCATCAATAGTTTGTACTTCTGCGATATGATTTTATGATCCCCACCACCCCCAACAAAAAAAATAAATAAAAATAAAATTAATTACACCCCGCCAAGAATGGGTTAATATCGAATGATATGATTTATCATTGTTTAAAATTAAATTTATCTACCATCAGTATCGGTGGCTGAGCCGTCTCGAAGATAAATATGTTTGAAGGTGCGTCGACAGATTAAATACCAACAAAATACTTCTTTGAAAAGGTAAACAAGCAAAAGCAAAGGTCATCAAAATTTCTCTGTATTTTGCCATCGAATATAGACTAACTTTACATTAATATTTACCGATGAATTGCTGAATGGACTTCATTTTGCTGGCCGACTGCTCGTATCCTACCTGATGATAGAAATGCTCTTACTGAAACCCAATGAACGGATTTTTATATATATTTTTATTTTTACCTAATCACGATATTTGTTCGAAAATGTGTAAAATCTGCCTTGACTCTTATAATATAATGCCAAGTCATATAAATACGATATGAAAACAAATGATACACTGAAAAAAATTATAAATTGTATTTATTAATTATCAGGCACCAGTTAAGCGTAATATTATATAATAAAAATATTATACAATATCTTATGTGTAATATGTGTAGAATTATAACTCTAATTACCTACATTTTGATTAACAATCGTATATACGTATATTTTATAGTTTATAAACCGAAATGTTCAGAATAATATTCTGTATGAGATTATGTAGGAAAAAACCATTAGTTTACAGCAAGAGCGCATGCCTAGTGGGTATTAATCAAACACTCTGAAATTCAATCGAATTTTTTTATTTTTTATTATTTTTTTTTCGTATGTGTTTGGCTTATAAAATGTTCAAAATTACATATAACTATAATTTTGATAGTAATAGATGCATGAATTCACCGTAAGAATATTATCAATATTAAGGATTTAATAATATTATATTAATCGGATGTCATTGGATTCGATTGCATGACATGTGATAGGTATAGACTTGCATACAATTTAACATTTTCGTTAAAAATAAAAAAAGCAAAAATTGAATGAATAAAGTTGTACGTATAATGTGTACTACCAGCTTAAAATAAGTAGGCACCTACTGACTAATATCACAACTAAATATATCTACAGCAATTTGTCTCCAATGTTAGGATAGTGTTTACAAGGTTTTTTTGGTAAATAATAATAAAAGTCAGTTTTTTCGTGTATAATATATGAACTTTCGCATATCGAGCTGCTACAGCTACACTACTGACCTTGAAATATAACATATGATGGCACCTACTTAAAATGGAACATTGTGGAACCAGTCGATGTCACGAAAATATAATTTTGTGACAACGTTTTAATATCATATCATATGTGATATTATACTATGTAGTCCTTTAAAATGTATTTTTCGATGTTTCTCAAATACATCAGGTGGTTTCTATCTATGTAATAGCCACATGTACGTGATATAGGCAATATATCATTCAAATATATAATACCTAACCTAAATATGAAAAAAAAGGGATTACCTATCCCGTGAACGAAACACCTATATATAACGGCGTATTTTCTTATTTTATAAATTTTATAAATTGGGAAAATATCGACCGCGTATCTATAATTTGGTAACCGTATAATAAATTTCATTTTTATACCATTTATACGCAAAGTTGTGGCCCTCGATACACAGGCAATCGTTTAGCCAGTGGTTGTAGTGGGGAAAAATTTAAGGTGGGTCTATAAATACTAAAATATTAAAAATACGTTCTGTATTGGCCGGTATTTTTATATTTATTTTTATATATTATAAACCTGAAATTCTCATATACATTATAATGTTATCATTTTCCCTTAATTAAATACTGAAATGCCAATTGGTATATATAGCTGATAACATATTATGCGATATTAAATAAAATACGTATAATAGTATAGACAAAAAATGGAAAAATTGCAATAATATTAAGGTATTCAATAAATTTGTAATTAATAATATATATATATATATTATTAATTACAAATATATGTAATATATATATATAAATATACATATTTATATCATATATATATATATATATATATATCGCAAAAAATGGAAAAAATTGCAACTCGTAACTTTATTATATATATATATGAATTATTTATACGTTTTCCGTAATTTTGCCATTGATTTTATAAATTATAATTTATAATGATATATCATATAATATAAGATATATTATAATATCAATATCGGAGATTTCCAATCTTTCACTTTTTAGTACCACTTAATATATTATTGAAAGCACCGCTGAAATACTAAATTAGGGCGCGGGAGGTGTGTTAAAACAAATTATATTTTAGGTTCTGAGCGAAGCAAGCGATCACCTAGTCTTTCATTTTCGTTTTTTTTTTTTTTAAAATGTATATTTCTATGAATAAACGTCTTGATTATAGAAGTCTCGATACAAATATTACACGCGTATTTACCAATTTTCCAGTATTTTTATAGTAATATATTTTACTGGGAAGATAATTTAAAGAGGTTATTTTCCCATTTTTTTGATAAACTCATTGAAAAAATTTGAATACCCAAAAGTTAGTGAACAATGACAAGACAATAGAATAAAACATATAAATATATTTTATATAATAAATTAAATTACAAAATAGGTAATTATTTTCTTGTAATTTGGAAAAAAATACCTAATATAATATAGAAACTTGAAATATTCACTATAATTATGTATTTTTGACCGATTATTTTTACAATATGTCTATATCATTATATTATTATTTAACTATTACAATATAAGTACCTACTTATATGCATTTTATATCAAGGACGAAGTAAATTTTAAAATAAAAATCAGAATTCGTAAATATTAAAATGTTTAAATATGCCATTAATGTACCAAAAATATCTAATTTGTTTATTTATATTTTGTTTTGAAAATGGTCGCGTGCTATCTCAATCACCTTCACGTATCACCATATGATGATAATCACTGATTTGTATTCTACAAAATTCTAATATTTTTATTGATTAGATTATTACAAAAAATCTATATTATTGTAATCAAACTTTAAAGTATATAAATGAAAGAATTTTTTTTAAAATTGCTATCAGATGAAAATCGGATTTCAATTGTGATCTGTTTAGCGTTTGAATTATATGTTTGGAATAATTTTTTTTACCGAGAAAAACCCTTATAATTTTCGATCCGTATTTTATACTTTAACCATAAATTATAATAACGCAGACAAAGAGTGAGTGGGAGAGTATCGTTCAACAATTGTTGAATGGAACGCAATTCTCTGCAGTAAACGAAATAAGCTTGTTTATAAACCTGAAATAGCAACGTAAGTAAAATGAAAATAAATCTATAAAATCGTACTTTTCCAAGTGAAAATAACGTCAACAGATATAAAAGTATGTTTTTTAAAAAAAGTATCAAATCGATTTATCGTTATATTGCTATCGTTTAAATAAACTACAGAGTTTGTTGTGGCCAGGTTAACCTTTTTAAAAGTAGATGTGTATACTATTTCATTCTTACAAATACATACAGCAGCATGACCTTTTTTCAGCAGGACATCGAGAGTAAGATTTTTAAAAACAAAATTTATACAGTTTTCATCGTTTTATGTATTTTTTGTGGAACGTTTTATTTCGTTCGGTAAAAATAATAACCAATAATAAAAAAGCAATGATCATTATATTATATCGATCGACTATATGATGATATACAGTAACCGATGTGAAAATCGGGCGTAAATAACAGAAAATGCATAGATTAAAAATTTTATTTGACGAAAAAAATTGAAATAAGAATCGATAACGGAAAAATGATATAAAGACGGAATAAAATGGGAAAATTTGAAAAAACATGCAAATTTTTTTAAAAAATTTTAATTAAAAAAAATGTAAATTGAACTTATATTAATATATTAAATTAAACTATAAATTTAAAATTTTATTAATATATTTTATATGATATCGATCAACTTTAAATTTTCCTGTTATATCTGGCAATAATTTCGAATTACAGTGAAATATTAGATAATGATTTCAAATTTAAATGGTCAATAAATTTATACTTTATATCATAACTATCAGAATATCTCTTTTTGAAGGTAATTTTCCACCAGTTAATGATTTTTCATTATCCCAACTGAAAAAAAATTGTTTTTGCGACATTTAATAATGATTAAAAATGATAAAATATCTCTGAAATAATCAAACACCAAATGTATAAGTAATATATAATATTATAACAAGTATTTGGAACTATTATCAATTAACTATTAGTGGATAGCACGATAAGAATATTGTGTAGGTTTATTTTTTCAACCCAAACGTCAAACGTCAAATACTTAATAACCAATAACATAATAATACATTTTTTTAATTTGCTTAGTTAATTATTAATTCTATTATTAAAAATCTTATTATACCAAAAATGAGATACTGAAAATAACGAAAAACACCAATAATATTATGTATAGCACACGTTATATTATTTATTGATTTTCTCGTAAAATAATAAATGTATGCACATTCCTGAAAAATAATTTTTATAAAAACACAATTATTTATAATAAAGGTTCTTAATACTTTTATCGTAATTAGAATAATTTTTGAGATAAATATAAAAAACTGAATAACTCCCCTAAGTTCAAATATTTAACCCTTTTGGGGTACGTGTTAGGATCGATTAATCGTCACCACATTTTACACACCTAATTTTTATATGTATTAGGACAAATATTAAGGGTATTGCCTAAAATATTTTGAGAAAAGATTATTACTTTTATAACTATAAGGGCTATACCTAATATTACATAGTGTAGATATTACGGAGATATGAAAATGCAAAAACTTTTTTTCTACCTAATCAATATTTTAGTTTTTTTTTTTTATATTTTGTGTTATAACTTAATTGTTATTAAATTTAATTAAAATTTTTAGGAATTCAAAATAAGAAATTAAAGTAAAAAAATTTAAAATATAGTAATTTTGTAAATGTGAATTTAAGAAAAAAAATTGGTATTATTATATTTTACTAAATCAATCATTTATGTTTTGAAATTTTTGAAGGTTTGTGAAAAAATGAATATTTTGCATTGTGTATTATTCTTACTGATTTCAAATTTTATTTCAATCAAAGGTATTACATCCAATATTTATAAACTAATGCATGATAACATATATTTATCATTAAAACCAAATTCAAACAATATTTTACTAATATTAATATTATTATTATTAATTAAATAAACAGGAAAATATTCATATATTTCCAAGACTTTAAAAATTCGTAAAACGTAAATGATTGAACATTATAGGACAATAAATTAGCACTGAAATTTTTCAAAAATTCATATTTACAAAATGGAAATTTTAAAATAAAAAAAATAAATAAAAATCATTCGCGGTATGTTGAAATTTTTATAATTTAGTACAATACAGCAATATGTAACAAATAATAATAATAATATTATATTATTATATAATATTATTATTATTATATACATATATATATATATATATATATATAAAAAAACATAAAATATATCGAAAAAACAATAATTACATTATTGAATTTGCAAAATGTCCACTATACGCGCAGCTGCGGTACGAGTCACAATACTCATACATATGTAATTAAATGTCAATTTAGATTATAATATAGTCATAGAATACGTATAGTATATATCAGCGATGGGCAACTGGCGGCCGCGGACCATATCCGGCCCGCCGTCCTTTTTTTCCGGCCCGTATACTATCTTTCGACATTTTTATCATCGAAAATTCGACTACAATTTACTTCAAATATAGTAAAAATGGCTACGTAAATTATATCCCTGGGACATTTTGATTTTTCAATAATAAAACATATATTAAACTTGGATATTATTAGTTCTTATCATAGACATAAAAATAAAATATATATTAATGAATTTGTTTCATTGTATAATAATAAAAAAATACAAATTTATTTCTGGCCCGCAATCATACTAAGTTTCGAAATTTGGCCCTTTAATTACTTTGAGTTGCCCATCCCTGGTATATATGTACATTTTATAGAGTTTTAATATTCTTAAAACGTTTTTTGACCGTTTCATAAATACGTAGGTATAATTAGTATACGTATTTACAAAATTATTATTCGCGCCGACCAATCGAAGTTTATCTTTATGTAGGTATCTATACTGTTAATAACTATTATATTTATATACGAATTTCAATTTTTGAAAACATCTCGTCGAAACGATTTGGAAACGTTTCCCTACGACGTCCCGCGACAAAAATTAATATAACGCGCATTTATAGTGTTATCATCGCGGTTTATGTCTTGTACTCGAAACGTCCGTGTAAACGTTTATTGCCATGGCATTCGCCCCATGAACGCTTTCACATTTCATACAAACGGGTAATTCTTTATATAGTCAACGTCGTCTGCGGTATCGTGTAAAATTTTTTGTTAAGAGGGGCCGAACGTCCCTTTTTGTGATAACGATGCTATTTCGGGATTTTATTACCTGTTCCTGCGGCCGCAAATCGCGCGCGACGGTAATTATTATGAATCGCGATAAACATTTAAAGAAGTTTGAATGATAAAAGTTTGAATGATAAGAGAGCATCTGTATATACGCGCGCGGGGCTTGGAGACGAGTACAGATGGATATTATGTTTCAGTTAGCTGAGATATATATATAAGATAAATATATAAGGTAAATATATATATATATATATATGTAAGAGAACCGTTTGAAGTGCAGTGTTTCTGAGGGGTCCGGTTAGGTTATATTCATCGCTTGGGTTTCTGTTTACCCCACTCCGTGTACATTATATAACGGTGCAAAATTTCTGGGTTTCGTATTTATCATCACTACCTATATATTATACACTGTGTATTGTTATAATGTTGCTTACGAGTTAAAATTAGCGTTTAATATGATAATCTAAATTTAGTAACCCGTTTGTAGTGTTACGGTGTTTTTTTATTTTTCTCTCGAAATTTTGGCCCTTCATAGTCGAGACGAAAAACCCAACGACGATCAGCGAACGAATATATAAAATTTCTATCTCGACAATTTTACAATATAAATATTAATAGAAAAATACGTTGATATATGGAAAAAAAAAAAAATAATAATAATAACAGATTTTATTTTTCGTATTCAATATAACGGCATATTATTGCTGAATACGATTTACAAACGTATATATATATATATATAGTCGAACGCGCACACACTGTTTGAAGTGTTAAAGCGGCGTAGGTATGTATTGTATTCATTATTATTATATTATCATTGCGGACGATGTGTTTTAATATTGTGCCATGTATATCATGTATATTGTTATCATGTTATATTGTCAGGGACGATAAATTAGCAGTCACGAAACGTAAAATAAAAACGTGTATATTATAATATTATAAGAATACTGCGATGCATCGATTAAAAATCATTTTAACATACTATATTGTAATATAGTGTCATTATAATTATACCTATTATTATAAAATTGTCGTTTTGTTATTTTTGATAAATTTTGATTACCCGAGTACAATATTCCATGTTATATTATATTGTACTATATGTACAGCAGTTATCTCACGAGGATTTATACTTATTGTCGCGGGGTTGGGCGGTATCACAGACACGTGTAGTATCTTTGATACGCCGTATCAAAGATACAATTGTATCTTGTATCTAGATACATTTTTAGAAATACCAACGAAAATTAAAACCTTTTTTTACACGGGACACCCTATATATATATATATATATATATATACCTATATATTTTAAAGCCGACTGAAATATATTTTTATACTTTCAGTGGAACGAGAGACCTATTATAGTGGTATATTACAAAGAGTGTTATTCTTTTGCCATGAGGAAACTTGATCCGATATGTACACGTGTACCTACTCACTTTATGGTACAACATATTTTGCCTGGACGGTACATTCGAGGGGTCATATTTCGATTTTTGGAGTTTTTCGATAAATGTGCGTAACGACGTAAGACGGTAAAAACACGATTATCCACTCTAATCAATTTTTTTTTTTTTTGTATGAAAAGTAAACATTGTGAAAAATGTAATTCTATCGACTATGTGTGTACTTTTTATAATATTAAATCTTTAACTTTATTTAATACTTTTGATGCTACGTTATTATTCAAAGACGATATATATTATTTCAGTAGTTTTTTTATATTGTTCAAGTTATTTGACCTATTTCTGTTCACATTATTAAAATATAATAACTGTAATAATACTATTCTATAATGTAGATAGTAATATTATATTAGGCAAAGTCTTAAATGAAAAATTCGTGTAATTATTATTTAAATCATAAATTGCGGGACCCAAGCGTAACACAAAGTTAATATTATTATGGCAATTTATAATCTGAACATATATATATATATATATATTATTTTTTTTGACCCGATACAATACAATGTATTTACTTATTTATGAATATATTATATTAATTTAAATGAATTATAACTTATATTAAATTAATTTTAATGTTTTTTCCGTTTCCTTTTGAAATAAATCAATAATAATGTTTTCTGTCGCTTTTTTTCCTACAAAGTCTAAAATTTCTTTAAAATAAATAATATTACTATTAAATTTATAATAATATATAGCTGATCACTTGAAAAATTATTGAAAATTACGTAGGTATGTAATACTTTGTTCTACTACAACACAGAAGTGTATCACAAATTGCTTATACGGTACGCCGTGTTAAATTATACGCATAATACTATAATAACAATATCTAATAGCTACAAAATTAATTTTTTTGAATTACAACTATATTATCGTCATTATTGAATAATAATAATAATAATATTAATGACTATTTAGTTTGAAGTTTCAGTAATACAGCTGATTAATTCACAATAATATGTTATAATAGCCTTTCAGTCAATTAACAAAATTGATGAGTTATTTATATTATACATTGGAACTTAAAAAATATAGCACACATATTTTGAATTCCTAAATCAACTATATTTACCTAATTAAATTACTGAATTAAAATAAAACTTCTTTTTTTTTTTTTTACTGTTAAGTATCTAATATAAATAAAAGTCTACTTATGTTCACACAGAGACATCAAAATCAAAATTAAACATAAACTCAATGTTTTTCAACAATTTAAAAACAAATGCGTGTTTTCTTCAAGAATTTATTTTTGTTTTCAAGAACAAATCCGTATCCTGCACGGAATTGGAAAATCTCGTTTTGTTCGTGTATTTATGAATATTATCTGAGTTGTGTGAACACTATGTTTTAAAAATAAATAGCATTCACTATTTGATGTTTATTCGAAGCGGTGGACGGTGCGTTATTTATTTCGTTTTTACGCATTAATAATTATTATTGTTTATTTATTTGAGATTGAATTATTTAAATATCATTTAAAATTAATACGACAACAAAAAAATGGCCAACAGAAGATACATGGGAGCTTATAAAGTTAAAACTTGAACAATAAAAACAAGTTTATCACAGCATGTGCGTTAAAAAAGATTGCACCGATATTAAAATATGGATAGGTAATAAAGAAAGAGACAGAAAATCAAAAAATTCTATATTTCCAGATAGGTATATATTATAGGGGATAATGTAACTATATAGCTATGAAAAATCACGATCAAAAAAATAATTTTCATCTAAATTGATTAGATATTTTCTGGGATTTTTATAAGATAATAATTAATCACACAAAACGCGAGAAATTAAAATTAAAATGTTCAGTAAAATATTTTTGTTTAAATATTAATAAATATACAAATATTATTACCTAAGTAAATAATCACCTATCGGTTATTTATTTTTTATCGTACGTCAGGCTTTATTTTGGGATGTATAAATAATTTGTATGCATTTTTTTTTTTTGAACTGTTATTTGAACACAACAATCCATTCTATCTTTTTTCATATTTTTTTTCATATTTATATTTTATTTTTAATATCCTTATTTGTTAAAACTATGTCAACTTTTGATGTTTAAATAGCATATTAAATTATACATTTTTAAAGAATATATTTTTATAAGCGTTTTGACGTTTTAATTTTTTAAATTCGATGAATGTTTCTTGAGTAATTAGCATTCAAATTTAAGACGTGGTGGAGCGGAGAAGTACTATAGTATGTATTATCAACATCAATAAATTATATGCTTTGTAGTACTTTTCCACTCCGTCACGTTATGAATTTTAATTCATATTACTCCGAAAATTTTCATATGATTTAAAGAATCGAAACGTGAAAATTCTCATAAATATATATTCATTAAGAATATATAATTTAAACCATAGATTGCCATTAATTGTAAATCAAATCGGAAGTTAAATAAAGTTGAATAAATATTTTAAAATTATATACCTATATGGTTTTAGTAGGTATATCATATTAAACAATGAATATGTTAAGTGTCAAATTACTTCCCGAAAAAAATACATAAATATTATTTATACTTTCAGAGATATAGTCTTACCAATGATAGTAAAAAATCACCCTGTATGTAGGTCTGTGCAAAAATAAATACTACACAGGGTTAACATTGTATTAATTTTTTGCCCTTTTTTATTTATGGTCTTAGTATATATATATATACGAGTATATTATAACACTATAATATATATATTATACTATATATCGTACTATATACGAGTACAGCTTATGTATAGAACGTCTTTTATTTCTTACTCGGTCATTATACGGGTCCTTATTAACATATTTCAACCGATCTCACGTGCTGTTTTCTATCGTATCAACGATTATTTTTATTAACACGGTCATATAGATTTTTAGAAACAATTTAAAATCAAATATACGAAGAACTAAAATAAATTAAACAGGTATACGAACTTGCATATCATATCGATGGTTATATATGTGCGTAGATGTGCCAAGTGTGATTTTCGTATAAAATTAGTATTTACAATATACAAATTTTCGGATTAAATATATTTTTCTGCATATTATATACTGTGCATATGGGATAAATTAGATTATATTATTTCAACGTAGTTTTCAGTCATGTAACGCAGTTGTGTTTCCCGAATCGTATAATTAATGCGGTAGTGTCATTTGGATCACGCAAGGTGTATATTTGACTATTTAAAATTAAATATTATAGTTATTTGGCCCGTACAATAGGAAGTGGTTACTGCAGGCTTTAGCCTTTCACTAGTCTACTTACAAATTCAAAAAAGCATGCATTTTTTTTTTACCATATATAAAACATGATAAGTCATGTTTGAGCGACTAGCTGTTTACTATTATATTGGAAAATAATCAAGTTATTTTATTTTTGCTGTATTGAAAATTTCAGACAGGGTTATGGTCTGCATAATAATATGCGTATTAAAAAAAAAAAAAAAAAAAAAAAATTGAAACGACGCTACCGAATTTATGTAATATATAATATGTGACGGCCCCTAAAATTGTGTGCAGTACGACACACTTTGTGTACTACTGAAATTGAAATGTGTAGTACGAAATTTAAAAATGTGTTATTCAAGTTCACATGGTTATCCTTTTAGCACTTATATAATATAAATACTTCACATCGTTTTACAATTTATTATAATATTTTTTTTGTCAAGTACAAATATTATTTATATTTAATTTAATTAAATATAATATTATGATACGTATATACGAAAAACCAAACGAAAATAAAAATCATTTTAAGTATAATAATTGTAGCACAGAGTTTTAATAGTTATATATATAAAAAAAAAACTAAATAGAACAAAAATTATAATATAATATAATACCTACTTTTTCAAGGAGCTAGTCACTAACCTACTCCCTTTTTGATTTTTACCAATGAATATTTCGGGACTAAGTGTACATTTGGAAATTTTAGGGGTTGATATGTGATAATGTACCGATTGTCATTTTTTCTAGTAGAAAGAACATTCTGAACATTTCACGCGTGTCATTATGCGGTAAATGATTGGATTTTATTCGTACTTAAAATAGGCCATTTTACTAATAGTTTTTACAAGCATCAGAAAAAATACCGAAAAACCACTTAAAATAGAGAAAAAATGTATTTTACAAAATTGATTATTTAGTTGTTTCCTCGTAATTCCGAATATAATGATCTTGAAAATGCACACCTATTGTGCCTATGTATTTTAAAAACTTAATTGGGATATTACCATTTCAAAGTTCATTTTACCAATTATATAATATTATAGTATTGTCATTTATAGCAGTTATGCATTTTTAGATTTATATGGCATAAAATATTAAATGTAATTCAAGGTGGTTCGGTGTATGTTAATAACAATAAAAAAAAATAAAAAAAATAGAAAATCAGAATTTTGTTTTTAAGTTATTTTCCTAAGAATTTCGCAATAATTTATGATTTCAATATTGCAATATAATTTAGTTAAAATATTGTTATTTTTCAGAAAATAAGTATTTTAGAGACATGACACTTCTAACAAGTTTCTAAGTTCCTATAAAGTAAAATAATTTAGTCTCCAGTCTCAACCATGTTTTGTTTCTTTCTCAAATTTAATTGCAATATATACTAAGTAACAAATGTGATAATACAATCACTATTATATTAATAACCTAACCTAACCTAACCACTGCCATACGTGTTAGGCAAAAACATATAATGTATTTAAATTAATTATCCTATCTTTTTAGTATTGCTTAGTATTTTGTGAACAAGTAAAGGGTAGTTGTACCAGTTATGTTAAGTATATATGATGATAAATATATTGTTTTTAAATAAATTATTATTCTACATATACTCGTGAAACTTTAAATGTGAGTACTACAAAATTCATGAAAATAAAGCATAAATCATCGAAATAATGCAGACACTGTAGCAATTCGCAGAGTCAAACTAAAATAAGTTCTTTCTCTTTAAAGTTTTTCAGAAATATTTATTATTTACTATTTTGTTTTCGATATACGCAATGCAATTTGTTTACAGTATAATTGTTATTTTCTCAAAAAATAACTATTTCAGAGATTTGAAATTTCTAATAGATTTCTATAAGTTATATTCATATTTGAAGTTTCTATAAGGTATACAAATTTAATTTAATTCGTGTTTCGTATTTTTCCAAAACTCAATTTACAAATACTATGTAACAAATATGATAATACTACTGTATTAATAACGTTACTGCCAAATGTGACATGTGATGACCACCATTGTTAATATAAATATTTACTCTATCTTTGTTTGTATTATTTAGTCGTTTTATTTTCTTTGTATTTTGTGAACAAGTATATATAGAATTTTAAAATTATTTTTACATACTTGTGAAATTAATAAAAAATGCACTTGATACGTACGTTTGTCTTCCAAACCAGAGGTCTTCAAAGTTCTTTATTCGAGAGCCATATTAAAATTTATACACACATAGTGAGCCAAAAGTATATAAATACAAATTATTTTTAATTTTACCGAAACATAATATATACAAGTATTAAAAAAACATATATATTTTAGAATAATAATTTTACATAGTTTGTGCTTACAAAAAAGCTAATTTCCAAACCCATTCAAAATCTGTTAGGTATAGTAAAAACAATGATCTATTCTTTTAAATTAAAAAAATTTCAATTTTATTTCTTATCTCAAAAAATTTCGATAAAAAAAACATAGACGAGCCATCGAACTGCTGTAAAATATGGTATATCCTATAGGTATGTAATAATATGTTTCTATTTATTTCAAAACAATTAATAACTAAGAGATATTACATATATTTTTAGATATTTTATCATCCATTGGAGGGCCAGTTAAAACTTGTTTGCAAGCCGTAGTTTAGAGACTCCTGCTCCAAACCATCGGCATAGCACAGATACTGACACAGTTTGTGAAGTCGAATTATTATCGTGGCCAACCGATATCACAAAGATGTTATAACGATGAAAATATGTTTGATGAATATTATAAATTATAATATAGGACAGTGTGTTAATACTGAATGGCGAAACTCAAAACTGTCATGGAAATTTCGAACAAACGCGAACGAAAACGCTGTAGACACGTTCATAACTCTCTGCGCTTTGGCACCTAATATTTTGAAAATTTACCGTCTATCCATATATTAAAGCCCATATAAATTAAACGACCATCGAAAACTCCGATACTACACGTGACCCGATTGTCCAACACGTTGTACCGAGATCGGATAATAATCCACGTCGAGGATTTTGAAAGCCTAAAACGATTGACCACCGATTGTATAACATGTCGACCGGTTAGATTTCGAATGCCTAATTTATTTTATTATTTTTTTGTAGGTATATCTTTTTATGATTTTTGGCGATATATTTTGTTATTTGTTTTTCACACGATTACAGAGGAGAGCTATTTTTACTCCATTCGGGTAAATTTCGTTTCTTATTTTATTTTTCGTACGTGCACAGTTATTTTTACGTGATTTTGTTTATAATATTTTTTTGTATGAGCCCGGGATCCAGACGATTGTTTTACGTTTTTATACCGGACCGCCAGGAAGAACAGTGGGTACTATCCAATCGGGAAAAACTACGAGGATAATAGTTCTAAATTTCCATTAAACATTATATATATACATATGTTTGTAGCCCCTTTTTTGATATATATATTTTGGTTTTTGTTTTTATTTTTGTACATGTACAGACACGGATATTTTTATGCCATTTAGAATAACCATGTTTTTGTACCCGACCTGTTAGAAAGTGATGTGGGACGTGTGGTATTTCGGTTCCTTGGTCCGAAATACCATTAATAATAAATAATATTAATAATAAACCTTGGGCAGGCTATCAAGTTATATGGTTCAAAAATTCAGAATTCTAACGTTCACGGTTCCGCGGTGTCAGCTGAATGCCACTATTGACGTTCACCGTCCCACTACTTATTTTAACGGCCGAGTATAATATTGCTAGCCAATCCAATTGGTCCGACTGGCGCTCTTCAATCTTTGCTTGTCCATTTGTGTTTTACCCGTTGTCCATACATTTGTATTATATTTTATTTCTTAAATAAAAATTTTGTTTGTAATAAAAAAATATCGAATTCATTTTTAATATCTACGAGCAAAGTAATAGCTGGAATTCGAAAATATGATAATTTTAGACCATCACTTAAAATAACGATCCAAATTTCATCATCTATATATATCTATAGTATAATAGTATAATGTATATAAAAAAGCGAACATGCCCGGCAAAAAATAGAATTTTACTAGAAAAAAGGGGTTTTTTAAAAATATATAGGGTTTCATTGGATTAAATCATTAATCTATATACTCGTACGTATCTTACCTTTGGTGTATTATGGTATATACTACTGTATGATAAAGAAACATGGACAACATTCCAAAAGATTAACGTAGGAAAATGTAAAAAATTTCGAAATGTGTGCTTCAGAAGTCTTTCTACGATAAGTTGGACAAATATGCACTACTGGAAAATGTACCAGAAAGACTTATTTCCACTCTGCCGTGACTTAAATTTGAATGCTTATTATTCGGATAATATTAATTGGATTTGAAAAATTAAAGCGTATAAATTATTATAAAAATATATTGTACATATATTTTTATATATGTATATAATACATATATAAAAAAATATATATAAATATATATATATTGTATTATTTCATATATCAAAATAATACATATTATCGAAAAAAATAAAATCGCTATTTAAAATTATTGTACCAAATGATTTTTGAAATTTTTTTGTACGTAGCTAGAATGGCATATTTTTAACACTATTAAATTTTTAGGTCTTAAAAACTAAAATTAAGCTTATTATGAATTAAATTTCTCAAATTTGCATATTGTTATAAATAGCCTAAAAATAGATAAAAATTTTCGAAATTTTTTGTATTAATGTTTTATGTATATACGTTTGTGGTGAAAATTTTATGTCTTCAGCATCAATATTTTCGTAGTTATAATTAATTTGACTACAATTGTGTTGATTAAAAAAAAACACATCATTGTAAAACCAATACATTCCTAGCTTGGCTCGGAATCTAATATATATATATAGAATGGAGTATACAAATTAAAATTTGAAAGTTATGTTATAAAAATCATTTATACTTGATAAAAATTGCTCATAGAAATAGATAGTATTTTTCAAAAATAAAAAAATGATGATTGTATTTTATCTAATAATATTTAAAATTTTTTAAAATAAATTTTGGAATTAATAAAAAAGGGATTTCTTTAACTTCATTAAGTAGGTATCTAAAATGAATTTAGTAATAATAGAGTACCTGCACATCTATTAATAATGTATACAACGTAATAAATGATTAATTAGTTTTAATTGAAGTTCAATAATTACAATTATAACAAATAATAATAAATAAAATTGTAATACTACAAAAAGCTAGGGAAGTACTTTACACGTTAGGTAGGTTAGAGACTATAGAGAGAATGAGTTGGTCAATCATCCCATTATCATAATTATTCGATAAATACGATTCTGAGCGGTGTATTTATATATTTTGGAGGTAAAATCAAAAATAGACCACTTAAAAAAAAAAAATAAAAAATTATGGGATTAATTTGCAATCAAAAAACTATTTTTGAAATGTATTTTTTAATTATAATATACGAGTTGTCATACCCGACTTCATCGTGATTTTAACTTTAATTTATTTTTAAATGCATTATAACAAATTGTATAAATATTAAATTTAGGTATATGTTTTATTTTATTATTATTATTTTTGGCGATGAATAAAAATTTTAACTTATTTTCCTCTTTCCCTTCGAATAAAAATATGTAGATATACATATATATATATAAGGTATATAAGGATATATACTGCGTATAAGTATTTTTTTTTTTTTTTTTGAAAATATAACATTAGTATAAAATTGTATTCTGACATACAGGTTCTTATAAACCGTATAAAAGGTAGTTTATATTAAAGATCAAGGAAACTACTGAAAAAAAATCAAAAAATTACCTCTCAAAAGTATAAATTATAACCAATTTTCTTTCTTTAATATACAAACGCCAAAACTCCCACTTGGTTCCTTCTAGTAAATAAATTGCCCACAGAAAAAAAAATATCATTATAAAATTAATAACTTCCTCACTAAGCTCAGAATCTCAAATATAATATTTATAATATGAATACCTACAATTTCAAGAAGATTATGAAAAGTTAACAAAAGTTTAATTGTCACGGAACTTTACTTTCTACTGAAATTCAAATGTATTCACTAAATACATCTCTCAAATCTGCAGTTTAAATTGATGATTTTCGAGAAACTTGATATAAATTATTGCACTTTATGTTATTTTCTCCAAGATCCTTTTTCTACTGTACCACTATATTTAATTGCACGAAAGTAAAAGCTCCTGGTATGTTATTTGTTGTTTTCGAGAAATATTTTCGTAAAGAATTATGTACATATTTGTACACAAGCCAAAATTGTTTTTTCACCTTATTCCGGTTGAAGTAACAAAAGTTTACGAAGTACTCTATATGTTTATTTATTTATTTGAATTTAACGGGCTTGGCAACCCAATTAAATGTGTAATATTAAATTTACAGTGTTAAGTAGTATATGGTACAGGTAAATGGTATATAAAATAGATAACAAATTAATTATAAAATAACATAAACTAATAATTTACAAGAATACTAGATAATAGTATAGTATATCGATGCCAAATTTTTGTGCATAGTTTCCACAAATCTTCTAGCCCGTCTTAGGTTCTTAATTAATATACTATTGCAGAATTTATCATAGTCTTGCAGTGCTACTTTTTCTGGTAGGTTGACATTTTCAAAAATGCTTGAAAACCGATATTAATAAATACGTCAACATCCGACGCACAACCTTGTCATCCAACTTTTATCTAGATAAAAGTATAATTTGTATCCACTAAAGTAAATAGAACAATACTAAAGTTCTATCTATAGTTAAATAATTTACTTCCACTTAGGTTTGGAGTTTTAATTATAAGGGGTTTTCGTCGATGACGCCCACACGTAGAGAAAAATTCCAAAGCTTTTTATAATAATAAAAAAAAAAGTTCCTATTCTTCGACGAATCTTGAAAGATTCTAAGAGTATATAAATATATACATATATAACATACATACGACTATATAATACTAGGTTTTATGATCATTGTTTATTTTATAGAATTTGGAAAATAATTCTGAGCAATTTCAATTAATATTATATAAACATTGCTAATTTAGCAAATTGACAGATCAACCGGTGATGACTAAGATGAAGAAAGTATTGAGGTATGTTCAATTAAAAACGAATGTTATGAAAGTTGCAGAAGAAATTGATCCGTTAGAAATTATGATAACCAACGAATATACCAACTATGATTAAAATAGTCCAGTTACTCTCAAATTGGTAAAAAGATCGCAAAAGAATCTAAACATTGGATCATCTAATACTAATATGATGATAATAATAATATGAAATAATAATAATTTGCTAGGTAACGGGGCTGAATATGAAAAATATGATACGCCACAACAAAGAAATAATTTATCTCATTTATCTCTTTATGACTATCGCGGTATTTCTTTATCAGCTTCGACATCAAAATATATATTTCTTACACTAATACTCTTATCGGGTTGTCTTAATTCTTAAGCGTAATCAACTTCAGACGTTTCCAGTTATTTGCAATGTACAAATCCTACGATACTAATGAAGTCAATGTTTTAAGTATCATTTGTAATGGATTTAATTTAATTATTTTTAAATTGATATTTTAATTTTAATACTTTGATTAGTAAATAATTATTGATTTTTTTTTTTTTATAAATACATAATATTATTTATATATTAATATTATATTCGTGTAATATGCAACCCTGTGCATATTTATCTTTTGAAATATTGGTTCTACGTAAAAACATCTTTTATTTATCTTTTTATTTTATAGTTGTTGGTAAATATATCCAATGCCTTACATAAATAAATCTTTATTTTCTTCAATATTTCTTTTCAATTTCCACATTTTAATTTTTGGCATAAACAGTTTAAATAAAACGAAGTAGGTGTAATAAAGAGAATAAAGAGAGAAAAAAAATGAGTACCTACTAACCAGCTGGAACTTGAAAAATTCACTGATCATTCGACGGATAGACAAATTAAAGTGACAATGTTTTAAGATAAAAGTATTTAGTATTCAGTATATTATAGCGTAGAAGAAAATAAAAACAAAACACAAAAAAAAAATGTTTGAATTTTGTTCATATTTTGTTGAAGTCTGGAAGTTCTATTCAGTCTGGACAAGAGTATTATTGTTTTTCCAAATAGGAGAAAAGTTTTGTTCTCCTTTTGCTTTCCTAAAACCACTAAACATCTTTGTGTGTATCTGGTATTATACAGAAATAAATAATATATTTTAAATTTACACTTTGAAAAGTTGTATGATGTAGTACAATGTTGAGTTTATTTTTGTAAAAGGATTTTTGATACAGTATACTGTATACTATTTACTATACACTTTTTGAAAATAGTTTCAGATGAATAAACTGAGCTTATACTGAACTTGGTACAAATTAACTTTTTTCGAAAACATGATGTGCGTTTGTAGGTCGTTTAATGAAGTATAAAAAGAAACTTTTAAAATAACAAATTATTGCTTATGATGGTTCGCGCAACGATGTTATATTAAGAAAAATATTTATTTCTGTCGAATTTTTATACATAATTTAAATAATAAATAAAAAATTCCAAGATATCGATACTTCGGTAATATGTAAATAAGTGTCATATACCTGCTACACAAATTATGTAAACCATTATAACTTTTAATGTCATTCTAGTTAAAGATATACATTGTTCGGTGATATAGTTGGCTGACTTTGCATGTTTAAGGAGAAGGGTGATATTGGGGGTGGTTCTAAAAGAAGTTGATTTTTATTTTGTTCATCAAAAGTTTTGGGGTTAGTACCAGGGCAGCAAAATTCCTAAAACTATTCTGATTTTAGTTATAACAGAATCCGTTTGTTTTCCAACGTTTGTACAATATTATAATTTGTAAACATAAATTTATGTAACATCTGTGCAGAGTATTATCTATAATATATAAATTGTATACTTCCACTAACATGCTGGATAGTATCGAATTTAAAAGTTAAAAGTTAAGATATATGTATGTGAACATTTTCTTTAACCAATTTTAATTAAATTAATTATTTTTGCAACCATACAATTTAAACTCAATGAGTGATTACTTTTTACAAAGTTAAATTACGAAAAAAAATAATTTTATATTATATTATGATTATTTTTTGATATTTTTAATGTGATATCATCTTAAAGTTATATCCAAAAAAATATTCACATGGTTGTATTTTGGAGTTTATAACATATTTTGGACATAATTCAAATATTTCCAAAATATTTCTTGGTTACATTATGCTTATTAAAATGTTTCTATAATATTTTTTTGGAATATGTTTTTACAATATCGTATAAATTATATTTTTTGAAAGATAAATAAGTTAAAAAAATATAAAATTAGGTAAAAATAAGCAGATCAGAATGACCGCAGTCACCTTACCCTGGTACGATGGAGATAGCCAACGTGGTCGATGGAGTGTGATAAACGTAGTAAAAAACATTTTGTAGACATTTGGATTTAATCTCACTACCCTATCTATATAATATCTTGCATACGCTTTACCCATTCATCTACGGTACTGCATAGAGCTATCTCAATTAGATTTAAAGTATATTTTTAACCTAAATAATTATAATTAAAATATTTTCAAAATATATTGTGGGATATATTACATTAATATGTTACGGTCATACAATATTTTACATGTTACATTTTAAAAACATTATTAGTATATTTGGAGTATAATAGTTATATGATAATTAATCATATAATATCTTACACTTAACATTTTCAAAATATTTTAATATAATTAGCTATATAATATGTAACACATAATATTTCAAGTATATTTATGTTCGAATATCTTATATTTAAATATTTTCAAAATTATATAGGTACCTACCATTATTTTGGAATAAAATATTTTCGGAAATATATTCTTTAAATGTTGTGAACATAATATTAAATGTTTCTAATATGCTAATGGCATATAGTTTACTAAGGTAACCGAATTAAGTTAACAGTTTAACATAACAAACATTACTTAAAGTTAATTTAAAACCCAATTCTAATTTAACCGAGTTATATTTTTTTGTACTAAAATTAAAAAGTAACTTTGAACTCAACGTAATTATTATTTATTTTTAACTCACTATTATAAACAATGTTGTTGTTAAACAAGCCAGTTATTTGCGCAGTCTTGTATTTATTTAACCCAATTATTTTCAAAATTAATCTTTATGGAAAATAATATACATTCATTTTTAAGTGAGTGTCATAATAGGAATCATAATTCTATGAACATTGCAATGTATTCCATAAAAATATCATACTTAAACACTCTGCGGACTCTATTGTATTTTTTATCCACTATATAATAATATAACGAACCATCAGCCGTTATTGTCATTGTTACATATATTTTTTGGCTGTACAGTTTGGTGTACAGTATCCATAATAATTTATTGATACATTTTGGATGTTGAAGAAATTCAAAAATAAATACATGTATTTATTATGTATATATATAATATATATATATATATATATATATATATATATATTTAAA
>JAIPRL010006596.1:0-26627 GCA_025469235.1 Pemphigus obesinymphae
CAACTGAGCTACGCTGCGTTGTGAAGCCAACACCCCCCACCACCGTCCCTGGCAAGCGGAGCGCGCGGCGAAGTACGCTCGCTTCAGAATAAAATGAGGCTCATTACTTTTGAATCCTACCCTGTATGTACTTATTTAATTGTATTATCTACCTACCTATATTGTTTTAATTAAAAATTAGTTAGCTAGGGCATATATTCATTGTCTTTTTTTATTTAACTAAGTCGATGGTTGACAAAAAAATACATTTTGGTATGCATTATGAAATATATCATTTATAACCTTTGAGTATTATTAATTATTATATGTTACAAATTAATTATGCATGTTCACATTAATGGCATACATAAATTATGATATCTGACCTCCTATCTCCTACACCATTAGGTAGGTACTAATTATCTTATTAATGCATATTTTACTTAAAATATATTGCTTCAATACATAATTTATAAAAGAATTTTTAAAATATAGTCAATGATGGTATTCAAAGTATAATTTTTATTATATATTATTATAATTTTATATAATTTATATAATTATTATGTTAATTAGGTACCTAATACTATTTTTAATAATTTAATTATTAATAATTATTATTATGTTACATACCTATTATAAAATTAATGTTTAATTAGCATTAAATATATTTAATGAAACAGAATAATTTAAATAAACTCATTAGGTATTTATATATAATTAGATTGATATTCGTTAGTAATGATAGGCAATAGTTAAGTTTTTACATGGTTGAAATAGGTATACTATACTTATAGTATATTTCAATCATGGATTTTTAGTTATAATTTTTGGCATAAATACATTATTTAGTTTTATATGTTTTTATGTTTTTAGGATTTTTATATTTCAACGTTGGCATGAATGAATCTCGAATTCCCGGAATTGTTAGATTATGGTTCATAGTTCAACTCACAGATATATATATATATATATATATAATAAATATTTATTATATATTTCTGTGGTTCAACTAATCCGGGAGAACCATAGACATGTTTAATGTTTATATGTCTATATTATGGTCTACGGGGAGAAATCGAATATCCCAAAAAAATTGGAAAAATAAAATAATAAATTAGAATGGGTATGTCTAATATGTCTATATGGTCTATGGGGAGAAATCGTATTTCCCGATGGCGGGCACATGATCCATTATCATTTGATAAGATTCATTGACGCATGTTTGATGACATTTCCCGGCTACCTACATAGTCACTTTGATATTTGAATTTAGGTATTTGTCTCCTTACTTTTCTATTTTATCCACTTGTAGTAAGTGCACGATGAGTAAAATAAATTTACAGAAATATGATGAGTAAGTAGTGTCTTATTTATTTACGATATATGTAGGTATCAGAGGTGTAAAGTATTTGAATAGTTTATTCAAATACTTTTTTTATTTCTTGTATTTGAGTATTATTCAAATACTTTTTTATGGTATTGAATACTAATTTATTTGAAATACTTTTATACTTATGTTATATCATTTTATTAAAAATCAAAATGTCACATCTCGCATATTGTACACAAAAAAAAAAAAAATATATATATATTATAAAACCAGATAAGCTATATGATTTATTTCATAGATCAAAGTTTAAAATCATGATATTATAAATTTTGAGAACTAAAATATTATTAACAAAAATGAGAACATCAATAACCGACAAGCATTTTGAACAAATTATGTTTTTGAAATGTAATAATCATTTGACCATATAATATTATTAATAATACATTTCAAAAACATAATTTGTCAAAATATGTTATTATGTATAATTTATATATACGTATTTTTTTTTATAAGTATTTGAAAATTATTTCAAATAGTTTTTTAATGTATTTGAGTAATACTCAAATACGTTGGATAAATAAGTATTTGAGTATTACTCTAAATACTTTTTTCAACAATATTTCTTTTACATACTCAAATACTTTTTAAAAGTATTCTTTACAGCTCTGGTAGGTATATAACATTGTTATATTTTCGTTCGTGCCTACCTTTGTACAACCTATTTATTGTACATGATTGTACTCGTACCTATTTGATTGTTAACATAGATTGGAAAAATCAGTTGGGAGAAATGGACGAGTGGCAAAGTACATAAATGTATTTAAATAATATTTTGTTTATATTTTTAATTTTTGGACCTATATATTATAATATTACGTGTGCCGTTTAGTCATAAAATAAAGTAGACACCATTATTAAATACAAATTTTGTATAAGCCAGTCATTTTTCTTTGTAGTCATTAATACTTCTATACATTTGGTGTCTTAATACCGACTTTTAAAATCTCTCTTCATAAAAGACCTCTGCTTAAAATTTTAATAAATTCTGCACGTCCATTTTCAACTCGTTGCTATCAGCAAATTGTTGGCCACTAGGCCATTTTTAAGTGCAGAAACTGATAAACTGAAAATACTTTAGGTATTTTCAAAAGTTTTAAAAAACCAGTATTAAAATAGCTATGCTCTTAAACTACATTACAAAGCCGCTTTTATTTAGTTAATTAATTTTTATTTTATGAAATATGCTAAGTACCCATGCTTATCTTACCATCATAGATGATGTGGACCTTAGTTATTAATGAATTTTAGAACAAACTCACAAAATATTTTTTGACAGCTGATTATTGATTAAGTACTTACATCTATAAAAATTACTTAAAAAACGTATTTTTACTTGTAATATTTATATTTTTGAATTTTTATACAATAGCTACATAAATAATAAAAAGTTATAAAAATGTTTAATAATAATAGGTTAAAACCCTAGAACCCTATCCCCTGTGTACGCCACTGTCCATATTTAAATTTTAATGGACATGTATGTAAATATATTAAAAAAATATTTCCCCCACCCTTGGGCAAAGATCTAAATCCGCCACTGTAGGAAAATGAGTATGGAAGTTGAGGACTAGAATGGCTGATTCCAAATATTTAGGAAAGGGTGTGAAAAAGAAGAATAAGAATATTTATTTAAATTACCTACTAATATAATATATAAAATAGCTTTTGTAATTTTATTATAGTCTTCGACATGATAATGCACCAAAAAATAATGGTAATGCAACACCTATATATGGACCTTATGAAAAACTATTGCTTAGCGATTGGGGACAATCTGAAATACATCATGATATTGTGCAGGTAGTATATTAATTTAGTTATATTAGTTTAAGTTACAATTATTATATTTAAAGGTACCTATATTTATCAATATGTGAACAAATTTGAAGGACACGTAAAAAATAAAAATATTTGTTTGTAGTAATATATTATATATTATAATGAATTGGTAATATAAAAATTATATTGTTTGAGGTACTCTTTTCGGAAATTAATTTTATCAAATCTTACCTAAGAAATCAACTAATGGATGAACGAAGTGCCATGTGTACTGTACTTTATTAAAAGTTACTAATTATAAACCTAATATAAATAAATTAACATCAAATACACAACAGGAAAAATTGCTTCTAGCAATTAATTAAGTAGGACTTAAGTAATACTATTTTTGTTTGTTTACTGTATAAATAAACATGTTTAAATGATATTTGTAACACAAATTGTTTACTTAAAATATTTTTCATAATTTTATGGCACGCAGAAAATAACAAAAAAAAAAAAAGTTTGTTTTTGGAATGGTCAGAAAAATTTGCTACCCTGCTCTAGAGTCTAGGCATGTGTTCTTTGTACATATTATTTTTTATAATATATATTAATTTTACTTATATACCTATCGTAATTTTTGTAATATGGGTTTATTAATTTTTATTTTTTTATAAAAGTACCTATTACATTTTTTGAATTAATTAGGTAATTTTTAATTTTAAATATATTTATAATAATTAAGTTTTAAATAAGGTATTTTAATTTTTTCAAGACTGGTATGATGAAAAGTCTAAAAATTAGGTTTTTTTTATAATTGTACCTATATGTGTGGTTGATATGGGGAAGAAAAGTAGATGATGCATATGATGTATGGTGTATCAAATTGTTATATAGGACAATATGCAAAACTATTATGGTGTAGCTACCAAAAATTTGTAGCTGACTAAGACTTTGTTATTTATAAAATACAATTTAGGTAATATTATTGTTCTTTTTTTTATTTATTATATTGCATATGGTAAATATCAGATTAGTATTATAATATATCTACTAAAAACTAATAATAGCAAATATAAGAATAAATAGATAAAATAATGGCTAAGAAAACTTTGCACCCGCATTTGCTGTCTTTGTCTATCTAATGGACAATGTAGCAAAATTACACTACACAAAACAATAAATGTGGTGTCTACATTAAAATTTAAGTTAAAAAACCTAATACCAATTTTAAAAAGGAGAATATTTTCTAGAAAATGACATATCCTTTTTGTAAAATATTGTGTATCAAAGAAGTTCCAACGTTTTAAGTTTTCCTTTTTTTAAAAAGCTGTAACTTCTTTTTTTTTTTTTTTAATCCGTAGATTAGTTTAACGATGAAATACTCCTCCATTCTTTTCTATTATATGCGACATTCTTTAATTCTCTATATGATTCTTTTCCTATATTCAACATAATTTGTTTTATATATAGCTGCCTAGGTCTTCTTCTTCCTGGCTTCCCTTCGAGTTTTCTCTCAATTATAGTTGTTATCTATGGATTGTTTCTTATGATATGTCCTATCCACTTCTTTCTGCTTTCTACGATTGTCGTCCATATTGATCTTTTTTTTATTTATCCTCTGATACATTTCTTCACTAGTCACTCGTTCTGTCCAAGACATTTTTAAGACCCTTCACCAGCACCATGTTTCAAAAGCCAGTATTTTTTTTTGGTCCGCTTTCATTATTGTCCACGATTTAGCTCCATTTAATGCCATACTCAATACAAGTGTTTTTATTAATGTTTTTCTAATGTTTATATTTATTGCATTTATGGTAAGAAGTTTTCTCTTTTTGAAAACCATTTGTTTAGCTTGTGCAATTCTACACCTTAAGTTTGTGGCACTTTTATCATCACTTGTGACCCTGCTAAATAACTATTTACATTTTTTCTAGCTTAATATTGTTAGTTATGGTGGTGTCTGTTTGTTTTTTGCTACCAACTAGTATCTTTGTCTAAATCTTATTAATATTCATATTGTATTCTTGTTATTCATTTTTCGAAGCATTCTTTCCAAGTTTTCCTCGCTGTCTGCTATCACAGCAATATCATCTTCAAAATCGCAGTATCTGAATTAGAATCCCACCAATCTTGACCCCTCCTATATATTCATCTCTCAGATTATTCAGTGCTCGCTCAATGTATAAGTTAAATAATGTGGGTGATAAATGACACCCTTGTCTTACCCCTTTTTGAACTTTCACCTTTTCATATGTGTCATCTTTACCTTTCACCACAGTTTTTTCATTAATATGTAATTTATGTATTAGTCTTTTGTCTTTAAAGTCTATACCTATCTTATCCATAATATGAAAAAGTTTTTCTCATCTAATATTGTCAAATGTCTTTTCCAAATCTATAAAGGTTATATATATATATATATATATATAATATATTTTATATATTTTTAATTCTGAACATTTTTTTTATGATTATTCTAAGGCACAGGATTGCTTCTCTTGTTCCTCTATTCTATCTAAATCCAAATTGATCTTCTGTTAAATTGTCCTCTATTTTCTTTTCTATCCATTTGTGTACTATTTTTGTTAAAATTTTCGATGCGTGGGATGTTAGGCTTAGTGTTCTATGTTCTTCACATTTTTCGAAGTCTTCGGGCGCTTCACCTGTTTTATAGGCATTTGTTATTATATTACACAATACATCCTTTCCAGTTCCTCTGGAATTCAGAAGTTTGCCATTCAGATTATCAATTCCAGGAACTTTATTATGCTTTAGTTCCTTAATTGCTAATTCGATTTTTTCCATCATGATTGTAGGTCCTATGAGTCATGATTTTAATTTTCCACTTCTGGGGTTCTGTGCCTTTTGTCCGTGTTTTCTATTTTATATAACTCTTCTATGTATTCCTTTCAAATTAATATTCTCTATCTTTCAGAACAATTTTTCCATCTTTTCCTCTAAGAACATTTGCTCCACTTTTGTATATCCCAAAGAATTGTTTTATAATTTTATATGCTTTATCACATAAACCTCTTGCAAAACAATTTTCTACTGACGAACACATTTCATCTAGCCATTCCTTTTTTGCTCTCTTCTATCTTCTTCTGTTTTTCCATTTTTATACTTTCTTTTTGCTTCTATGAGTTCTATTGGCTTGCAATCCACGGCTTTATCGGGTTGTTCTTCACTTTCCCTAATATCTTATCTACCGTTTTTGTGATTGCTTCTTTAAGCATTTTCTATGAATCATGATAATGTCTCCCTAGTTTTTCTGTTTGGTTTGCTTGTATTATTTCATTTACTTCCTCTTGAAAATTCTTCTTGTTCCTTCCTGCTTTAATTTTTCTACACACCATTTTTTCTTTGTCTCTTGATTTTTTGTATACTTTTTAAGACATAATCTTTTTTCCATAATTACAAGATTATGATCTGAGTCTATGTCTGCCCCCGGATAACTTTTACTTTGCTTAACCTGATTTCTATACCTTTTTCTAACTAATATATATATAAAATATTCTTCCGTGTGGCGACTATAATCTACCACTTATTAAATGGTCTAAAAGCAACCTAGGCTTATCCGCATCTGTCCCTATGTCTAACACTTCTTCCCATCTAGTCGATTCTTTTTCATACTATAATTTTTACCAGCTTAATCAAGTGCTTAATGCCCGAGAAGTCCTCCTTGACCTTGTCTTTTCTAGTCTCGATACACCAACTGTTGAACTTGCCAACACTCCAATTGTTCCCCCTGATTCCCATCTCCTCCCTCTGTTTATTTGTTTCCCTATTCCATCTCTCATAACTGCTCAAGACACACATGAATACCGCGATTATAAATCTGTTGGTTATGAATCTATGCTCCATTATTTGGGATCATTTAATTGGGAAAACACTTTCTCGCTTTATTCAGTTGATGATTCAGTTATTGTTTTTAACGATGCACTTCTATGCTCTATCGGAAAGTTTGTTCCCATAAAAGTATTTTCACCTTCTAAATTTCCTAAATGGACCTCTAGTACTCTCAAAAATCTCATAATAAGAAAAAAGAAAGCACATATGGTCTATAAACAAACCAAATGTATATCTGATTATCTTGTTTTCTCTGAATACAGAGCAAAATGCAAACGACAGTCAAAAGTTGATTATTCTATTCATATTAATAATACTGAAGAAGCACTGTCATCTTCCCCCTCCAAATTCTGGAAATTCGTAAATAATCTAAAGCAGAAACCTTTAATTCCTCCCACAGTCTATCTCGATAATATTACCTCAAATTCCTCCACTGAATCTGCAAATTTGTTTTCAACCCATTTCTCCTCGACGTTCAATTCTTCAGTTCTTCAATTTTCGCATATTACTGGCCCTTCAGATTACCTATCATATGAACTTCCTTCCAACATAAATTTTTCTGTTAACGATATCTTATCTGGTCTTAAAACGTTAAAAAACACTTACTCTAACGGGCCCAGATGGCATATCCGCCTAATGTTTATACAATTGTCGTTTTGCTATTGCTTTCCCAATTTACTTACTTTTTGGCGTTTATTTGATTTAGATATTTTCCCCAATGTCTGGAAAATATCCTCTATAATGCCTGTACTAAAATCTGGTGAGCCATCTGATATCAAAAATTACAGACCCATTTCTATGAAACCTCATCTTGGTAAACTTTTTGAATCGATTGTATACTCCAGAATAAAACGTAGTTTGAATCATATTATTATAAGTGAGCAATATGGTTTTTGGTGGCAAAAATCGACTGTAACAAGTAGTGTTGCATTCACTTCGTATTTATCAGAAGTAATCGAACATAGAGGTCAGGTTGATGTAATTTTTACAGATTTTGTAAAAGCATTTGACACAGTGGACCATGGTTGCCTTATTATGGTACTTAAGTCGTTAGGCATTGGTGATCCCCTACTTTTCTGGTTGTATTCTTACATTACTGGTAGAAAACAATTTGTAAAAATCGATAATGCCATTTCTGACTTACCTATGATACCATCTGGTGTTCCTCAAGGAGGTCACCTTAGTCCTCTGTTATTTATTCTATTTGTTAACTCAATCACCAAGTGGATCACTAAACCTAAACTTCTCCTCTTTGCCGATGATATAAAAATTTTCATGAAAATAGACAATCTTAATCAATGCCATATTCTACAATCTGAACTCGATATTTTTTCAAGTTGGGTTAACTCTATTGGTCTTGATCTTAATTTAGACAAATGTCATGTTATGTCTTTTTCTAGACAACGGTCTCCAATTCACCACAACTATTCTCTTAATGACAATACTCTTAACCGCGTATTCCTTTTCAAAGACCTCGGTATTCATTATACTCCATCATTGAACTTTGACTACCACATAAATGTAACGGTAGGTAAAGCTTTAAAGGTATTGGGTTTTATTAAGCGCAATACCAAACCCTACTTGTCTAAAGATGAATTAAGACTCGAGCGTGTCCAGAATAGGTTTCTATCTTACATGGCCCACATTATGAAGATAGAACACCCCACACACGATTACTCTTTATTACGTAGTATACTGGGAATACCATTACTATCATCACGTCGTCAAGATGCTGACAAGCACTTTATATACTCACTTTTAGGTGGCACCTTAGATGATCCTGACCTCCTCTCTAAAGTATATTTTCGTATCCCTTCCTCCTATTCCAGAAACCACTCTCTCTTCCAAGTTCCATCCCACAATACATCCTTTGGTCAAAATCACATTGAATGCTTCGTAACCTTAATAATCTTAATTTTGATTTTAATATGTAATTAAATATATTTTATTAATTTTATGTACTTTGATTTGTTTTGATATTACCATACAATAAGTTATATGTTACTAGTTTATATTGAGTTTTATTTTCTAACTGTTCTGTATTACTGTTTATTATAATTAGCATATATTACTTGTAATCTAACACTTCATCTGTATATTTAAAATTGCCGTTTTGCGTTTATTAATGAATAATAATAATATATAATCCAACTAAAACCTATTATTTCCTCCTAGCATGGTCCAAGTGTATCTTCTCCATTTTGGTTGTGAGAATAATGTGTTGGTGATTATCATATCCCTTCCCTTTCAAAATTCTATTACCTCTTTGGTTTCTTATTCCAAGTCCAAACTTTCCTGTTACTCCTCTGTCCCCTTAACTACAACGAACATTCCAATCTTTTAAAATAATTAGATTGTCTCTTTCCTTTACCATTTCTATTACTTCTGAAACTTGTTCATACATTTCTTCGATTTCTTTGTCTTTATGATTAGATGTTTGCATGTAAATTTGTATTTATAAATGTATCCGTTTGTTTAGTTTCTATTTTGATAGTTATTATTCTTTCGTTAAAGTGGATAATACTTTTGATTTTATGGCCTAAGTCTTTATTTACTATCAGTCCCACTCCGGCTATTTTGTTCTCATCGCCATTAAATATTATTCTATAATCTCCTAGTCCTATCTATTTAATTTCACTAATACCTAGAACATATTTTATGACGTTTCATTTCTAATTTCAAGTTTCCCGCATATTCCTAGTGATCTGACATTCCACGTTGCTATTCTCCTCCACGTCTTCTCTTTTGACGAACTTGTATTGGCAGTCCTACCCTGGAGGTCCGAATTGGTGGATTATTTTACCTCCAGAATTCTTAACCTCAACAATCGTCATTTTATCATTATTCTCAGGAAAGTTAATGCAGTAGTTTCCTTTTGTTTTTTGTGTCACAGTTGATGAGCCATTACTTGAACCATCTTCAAGTTACCTTTACCATATCCTTCCATTGCCGTTAGTTCTGTTACAAAATTCGCCAATGGTCGGTAGAAGCGGTTGCTAGCTGCTTCCCTCCACTACCTCCTTTTAATCACCTCTTACAATAAGCAGGAGTTACTGTGGATCTATTCTAATCCTTCCGGATCCATGCGGGAAAAAACTTCTTTGATAAACAATATTTTACAAAAAAGGATATATCTTTTTCTAGAAAATATTCTCTTTTTGAAAATTGATAGGTGTTTTAACGTAGACACCACATTTATTGTTTTGCGTAGTGTAATTTTGCTATATTGCCTATTAGACAGACAGACATTAAATGCGGGTGTGACATCCTCTTAATGTGCACTAATATAGTGAAGGTACTTCATTTTGACTACCTATCCCTAGTTTAGTGGATTATCTTGAGCAGAATAAGGATGGTACAATGTAGGTATGTATAATTAATTGTTAAATAAATGTGGAATATCCAAATCCTTCCTCTGCATCTATTAAAAATTATTTATAGATTATAACATAATAATATATAAAAACAAAAAAGTTTTATGTTTTTTTATTTTATTTTCAGGCTTTTGATAAAATGTGTATTAGACAAATGAAACCTATACAAAAAAATTCATTCTTATATTTGATGAATAAATATAATGTAGCAATGATTGGCTTTGCAAAAGGAAAATCAACTTCTTACTTAGCAAGTATATTTTCATCAATTATGAATGATAGTAATGATACAATGGTAAGTTATAAACTATAATAAATGATAATATAATAATTTATTTATAAATATTTAGACTTCCCTCATTTAATTTAAATTTTATATTCATAACGTTTACAAATGTTTTATAATTTAGCATAAAGTAGCCATTGGCCCTAAAGCTATTATACTTAGTAGTTCGTTAGGATCATGCTCAACATTGGAAGAATTATCAAAAGACCTCATCTTTTCCAACAACCCAAAGAAAAAAATTAATGTTGTTGTAGCTTATACATCTGTTTCAGTGCAAAAAACAATAGTGAGTAAAATATATAGTAATTAAAAATAATATTCTACAGTATCCGTTGATATTTAAGTTATATGTTGTTATTTTTTATGTATATCTTAGGGTTTTTTATGTAATGGATGTGACATTTTAATTGCCACACCAACTAGCTTCCAAAATATATTAAGTAAAACCAAATTATTTAGTTGGTTAAACCTAAGACATTTTGTTTTTGACAATTTAGATCTTCTACTAGATAACTATAAAGATCAGGTATTATTATAATTAAATTTACTATAACACTACTACATAACAATTATTTATAACAATTGCTGTTTGCACATATTTAAAATTTTAAAAACATTTTTAGATGATTTACTTTTCAACAATTTTAATGGAACTTAAAAAAAACACAGATAACATACAAATGATATCCGCATCAGTCAAATGGACTAAGGACATAGAAGCATTTTTAAATCAATTATTTGTTAAATGGCAATATATTTTTGGATCTCATTTAGAAGCTGCTCGTTTTATGCAAATAGGATTCAGTGTTGTTCTAGCCAAGAATAAATTAGAAAAAGTTTTAGGTTAGTTTAATGAGTTATTTTTATCTAATTTATAAAGCAATGTTACTAATATTCTCATTATAAAATTTTAGAGTATTTAAATAATAATATAAAGTGTCATCGATGTGTTCTGATTACATCAAATACTGATGAGCTCATCACAATTTGTAATTATATTCAGAAACATGGTTCTAATATAAAGGTATTAAATATAGGAGATACATTTAAGTGTTCTAGAGGTAAATAGTTCAAAGACTATTAAATATTTATAGTTTAATACTAAAACATTATTTATAGTCTATACACTTCAAGAATGGTATAAGCCATTTGATAACAGTCAACTTGTAATGATTTGTAGTGATGATCTGATGTGTGATTGTTATATTGACAATGCAGATTGTGTAATACACTATGATATTCCAATTGACAAAGGAACATTTTCAATAAGGTTTAGTGTTTTACAAGATTCAAACACTACGCTTATAGTGAGTCATTTAAATTTATTTGAATACAAAAATAAGTATGAATTAAAATTAAAAAAATATTTTAAAATACACATATGAGATAGTTACTATAAATTTTTATATAAAATATTATATACTTGATTTCTATGAGTCAAATTTTGATGTTTTAAATTGTAATATTAGTATTTTAACTATTTTCTTACTATTTTCTTATTGTATTCTACTGATAATTTTAATGGGGTTTAAATAATTATTTTTGTAATAAAGTAGAATAAATGTTTATTTTTAATTGTAAAAAATTGATTTGTTATTAAATTTTAATATTGTAACTTTTGTTTGTAGAAAAAAGATCGTAGTGCTTACATATTTTTAAGCAACAATTCTAAAGATTTACTAGAATTACCAAAAGTTGTTGATATAATAAAAATGTTTGGTAATGGTGAAGTGGAATCAATTTTGATGGAACAAGTCAAGGTTAGTGTTAGGTTAATTTTTACTAATTACTATAATCAGTATTGTAAAAAATATTTTTAAAATGTAATCAAATTGGTATGTAATTTTTAGTAATATATTATAAACTATTAGGTTTTGAACTGAACACAAAGTAGTTTTGTTCAAATATTAAAACAAGAAAAACCTAATTTGTTGAAAAACTATAAAATCAACATTATTTAAATAAGTAGTTTTTTCTATTTTTAGGGTGGATAATAATTTTTCTGTAACCTAACCTATTATTCTTTCTATTATACTATTATTGATGCATTTTTGTTATAATTTATTAATATAATATAATATGATTTATTTATATTTATTTACAAATCATATGTCCATATTATATTTACTTATAATAAATAAGTAGGACCTGGATTTCAATGCAAAGTGCATTTTTTTTTTGGGGTTCTAAAAAAAGTATTCTAAGTACATAATTTGATTCATGTAACAGAGATTTAAAATTTTTAACTTTTATTCTGTATTTTTCATTGTTTTTCCATTTTTAAAGAATTTTTTAGGATTTTTCGGTCATTTTATTAATTATTAGTGCATATTTATACATTATATGAATGTAAAATTATGCTATTCAAAATAAATTTGAAATTTGTTTTCATAATATTTTCTATACCAATTATCAATGGTTTTATTTATGATTCTGATAAAGTTTTTATTTGTCTACATGTCAATATGTAGATAATTGTTTTAATGAAACTATAAATTTTATTCACCAGTCAAAACTTGCATTGACAAAATGTTTATTTAAAGTTTTATTACTTACAAAAATTTAATTAAATACAGAATATTAAAGGAAGTTTAAACATTCTAATATTCAAATATGTATTTAATTACATTTTTGTAAATAATAATAATGATAAAAAAAAAAAATAGGTCATTTTCTAAGGTTATTATTTTGGTTAAAAGACGACATTTTTTTAGGGATGTTTTAGCTATTTTTTAGAGCATTTAAATCCGGGCTCTACTTAAAATATATAAAGCAATGTTTATAAATACTTAAAAATATTCAATATTGGTATCGATCATTGGTATCTGCCTGGTTTTTAGCATTAGAAGCGGGATACGCTGAAAATATAAATTAATCGTAATTTGTATATCAATATTTGTAGGATACAAAAATAGATTGTTTTGTTGTTTTATTGATAATACACTGGTACTTATTTGTTTTAAATATTTTTAAAGTTTGGTTTGGGTTTGACATTTAAATTTAATAATTTGGTTTGGTTCAGGTTTGAATAAAAATTGTAAGTTCGGTTTGGATTCATTAAAATTTGAAATAGTTTGGCTTGGGTTCTATTTGACCTCAGAAATCTGGGTTCATAACATCACTAGTCACTAGTAATTTTAAATATGTTTCATATTATTATTGCACCTATAAAATTTTTAAATACTTTCCTTGTTTGATACTGCTGGCGGATGTATTGAATTTAAAAGCTTGGTATAATATTATTTATCATTGCTTTCAATAGTTTTTTATGCTTAATATATTTTGATACAAATGTATCTTATGTATCGCAATATAGTTTTGGAGAGTATCGAGTATCTTATATCGCGATATTTTTTTAGTCTATGTATTGAGTATTTCATAAAATTATTTTCAAAAAAAGTTACTCGATACATTAAAAAAATACTTGATTTGTTTTGTAAATTAAAATAAACATTAACTAAGTATTATTATTATTATTATAAGGGGGCATTAAAGTATTACATCGTCATATTTTTGGCTTTTTTAGACCTCTCCTCTCATTAGCAAATAACAGACCCCTATTTTATTACGTCAGCATATGTCCAATGACGCTCCTCTATTAAATAATAAAAATAGATGAAAAATTTCGTTATATATTTTGAATTTTATTTTACATATTTCGATAAACATAATATCATATTTATGTACATACTCGTATTTTGATTTCTTTTATTACTACTGATGTCAGTATGGTTCTAACCTTCCCTCTATCCCCCATGTAAGCACATGACAGACCCCCTTCCCCTTCCCCTAGGTGCTTACTTAATACTTGAACGCCCCCTAAGGAATAGTAATTAGTAGCACTTAGTAGGTACCACAGAATATAACCTAATAATATAATAATAGATATAAACAAATAATAATAAACCCTCAAATTTATAGTACCTAGTACACAGGCGTATTAAAAATTTTTTAAATAGTGAAGGGGATATGAGATTGTTTTTCAATAGTGAAACCATTTATAATTTCTAAGTCGAATAGTAATGTATACGAATAGGTATTGAAAAAACTCAAATAGAAATTTCTGATGAATAGGTTGCCATGTGTTGACTTCCTTTCCCATAAATACACCACTGCTAATATTTAGTTTATACATTTCTTTTGGTATCTTTGTTGTTATAGTGTAAGTTATATCTTGTATAATATTAATTTTATTATTAATTTTACTACTTACTAGCCAACCTGTGTAAAAATAGTATAGTATACTGTAAAATAATAATAATAATAATAACAGTAATAATTATTGGCATTATTATTTATAACGCAAATCTATTACTTACATCAATCACATATAATATAATATAGATATTAATATAATTTTAAAAATAAAAATTAATTTTAATGTATCGAGTATCTAGTATTTAAATACTTAAAATGTAATGTATGTATTCAGTATCTTATATTGCAATACAGTAGAAACTTGATTAACCGTTACTATCTGTTATCCGTCATTGGTCGTCTTCGAAATAAAAAATAGTTAATGAGACAATTGCGATAAACTCGTTGCGGTGCCTAATGCGGCGACTATCAAGCATATAAAAATAATTTGTATATCCAAAATATGCGATAAATCGACATTTGATTTCATTTAATCATTGATTGACGAGTAGTCTGTATGTGCGGATTAGTGTTTTTGTAGTTTATGTATGGTGTTTCAAAGATGGCAGAAAAGTGAAAACGTGTTGTTTTAGGATTCAATCAAAAACTCAAAATTATTAAACATTTGAAGAAGGGTGAAATTGCTACCAATATTGCTTGGATGTATGGTGTTAGGAGAACAACAGTGAATGACATAAAACTTGATACTGAAAAAATTGAGCAGCATGTGTCGTAAATGCAAAGCAACAATGGAGATGTAAGAAGTCGTATAACCATGAAACCTGCAAAATATGAGTAACTTGACAACGTTATGTATCAGTGAGGTTTATTCAAGCCCGAAGTAAGGAATTCCCACTTTCAGGTTCTATTATAATGACTAAGGCAAGTGAAATAAATAAAAAACTAATTGGTGATCCAAACTTTAAAGCTAGCATGAGATGGCTTGATAAGTTTGTCATGGTATTTGACAACTAAACATTAGTGGAGAAAAACTTAGTGCAAATATTGGAGTCGTTGCTGAATACAAGGAACAATTCAAATTAAAAATACAATGTGATCTTAAACTCATTAGTGAACAAGTTTATAACTGTGTTGAAACTGGACTCAATTGGAAAGATTTACCACAAAAAACATTGGCATCATTTTCGGAAAAAACAACCTCAGGTTTTAAAGTTAAAAAAAGATCGGATCGCTGTAACGGTCTGTGCAAATGCAACCGACAATCATAGATTATCTTTGCTGGTGATAGGAAAATCCAAAAAACCATGTGCATTTAAAAATTTAAATTTGAATGCATGCACTGCCTGTGAACTATTATGCACAAAAAAGTGCTTAGATGGTTCAAACAATATTTATGGATTGGTTTCATATATTGGTGAATGTATTGCTTTGCATGCAGTTGTTAATGCGCTTTAGGGTTCGAGTTTACATACATCTAAATAATAAAAGTATTTCAAATAGAAAATGCAATATGTGCAGAAAATTAGAATAACTATGATATCTGATAAGTAATAACTGATAACCTGCAAGTCATTACTGTGCATTTAAGCGTTTACATGCATTTCTTAATCTGGAAGTTATAACACGTTTATATGCACCCAACTCCTGGATTAAGTCAATGCGCATTAACGTCTGCATGTAAATGTAGTAATAAAGTGTTTATACCACAAGTAAAAGTTCATCTCGCCGAAAAGCAGTTGCCACAGAAAGAGCTGCTGCTTATACCCTCTGGAGAACTGAAAAGTGATAATGGCAATATAACATGCCTCTTTCTCCTACCAAATACAACTCCTCTTATCCAACCTATGGACCAGGGAATAATTGAGAACATGAAGCGTCATTACAGAAAAGGTTTTATCAAAAGTTTGCTGTCATCTGACGATGTTATAGGTATTAAAGAATTTTTGAAAAATTAGATCATAAAGAATGCTATTTTCAATGTTTTCAGTATATGGGCTGATCTGACTGTATGATCTAAAATCAAATCGGCCTACGAATCTGAAGAAACTGAGACCTAACAAAAGAAGAAATCGTACAACTTTGTAATAATGGATTGAACAGTGAAATATTATCAATGAAAGAAGTAATGGATTGTCTAGAAAGTGATAAACAGGATGGAGGATTTGAAATTTTGAATGGTGATCAAATTATTTATAATGTCACTGCCGTTGAAGAAGTTGATGACTACGTCGAAGATTCAGTGTTTGACCTAAAACCGCCAACTAGCCACTCAGAAGTAAGTAGTAAAAGCAATTTTATCAAAGTTCAAGAAGTACAAGAGGAGGCAAATGCAATGCAGGTCTTACTTCTTTGTAAAATATGAAACATTGTCCATCAAAAAGCTCATGCCTCAAAAAAATAGAAGATGACGGATTATTTTGTTTAGTATTTTTTAGTATGGTATTATTTTTGTTATTATGTGGTATGTATTATTATTATTTTATTATTTTAGTCTGCAAATACACATGTAAAATATATACGTATATTGCAAAATTTCTATTAATTGTCTATTTGGTCAACCGTCATAAACCTGGTCCCAACAGCGACGGTTAATCGAGTTTCTAGTGTTCTTGTAAAATAAGTATCTTGTATCAATGTATCTAGTTACTCATTTTGCAATATCATGCCTGTCCATCCCTGTTTCTATCACCCTATTACCTATTAATAAAATATTAAATAATAAAAAAAAAACAAATAATATCTCCTCAATAATCAGATCAATAATGTCCCTTGTAACTATGTATTAGTAATTATGAATAGACGGACACATTAGGAGTATAAGGCGACTTCTAAACTTATGTTTAGAAACTTGACATTTTATAAAAATTATTCAAAAGTGGTAAAAGATATTTTAAATTTTTACCACATCAATTAAATGCAGTGATTCTCAATTTATTTTTCAATAATCAAACTAATTTAAATTTAAATAAATGGCGACACATTAAATATTAATATTATTATATCATAATATGTTATACAATTTTTGATATTCAATTTAATAAAGACAACATTAATAAAATTGATTTTATTAATTTTGTGACACGCTGGTTGAGCACCTCCGATATAATTAAAATTTTAAGTTTCTGAAATTATAATTTTCCAATTTATAAAAAATTTTGGTAATTCCACTAAATATAATTACTGGGTAAGTATAAACATGATGACTTTTTTAAAGTACAAACTAGAACAAATTGGCTATCAGAAAACTCTTTACTCAAAACTTCCTACTCAATTCCTTCTATCCAAAAAAATGTATGCATATATAATTATAAAATCAATACATTCCTTGTATGATCAGAATCTAAAATTAAGTATTATACATTATATATTATAATAATAAATTGAAGACTCAATTCCACAAAAATATTTACTTTATTTTGGTAAATACGTATTTCAGTAACAAAGTTATCATCTTCAGTACACAATAACGACTGAACCAGTCAAATTATGAACTGCTTAACAATTTAAATAATATAATGAACAGCATCGATAGTATTCACTTGTAGAGCACTCTTTGACCTGTCACTTTGTGTTTCATTATGAGCATTTTTGTTACTTTCTAAGGACATTACTAGCGTTAAGACTTAAAAGTGGTAAAATAGTTAGATTAATGTCATACGTTGTATACTAATATAATATAGTTTTGGATTATAAGTTCTGTTTCTAAAAATGCCATAGCATAATATAAACACCCAATTCCTTTGTAAGTATAACCTTTCCTTCTAAAATAATTTTTACAACTAATTAGTTATTACTATTATCCATTTTTATGCATTTTAAATTGATATTTTCATATTTTTAATTAAAATTAAAATTATTTTTTAATATATTGTTTGAAGACTAATTATTAAATTTAATTAATAATAATAATACATTTTTCATTTTTATTTCCCTTATAGATTATAAATAAAAGTTTAGAAAATGAAAAAAAAAATCATAATTTCTGCATTGAAATACAACAATTTGGTTATTGTCCAAAATTTACAATATGCCAGAATCGTCACATTTTATTTAAGGAATTTGATCAACCTGTCGATAATATCCCTAAGTTGGTGAATTTTATTCAAATTGGTTTTATATTATTGATTGATATTTTATATTTAACTTAAATATTAAGGGTCTTCATCATTCGCTTTTTCTAAGGAGTTCTAGATAATTTTAGAAACTGTTTTTAAATTAAAATTATACAAGTTAACACTGTTAAATTATGAACATTCAAAAACCATTTTAGTGCTTGAAAAATTTTGTGACGAAGACCCTTTAGTAATTTATTGTATCTTATTAACATATAGTATATATTTTTTGAAGGTCTGGATTAGCTATAGTTAAAATTTTAAATGTTTATGATGCATCCCACATGTCAGCAAAACTTTTGAAAATAAATCATACAAATAATCTTAATGATGAACATTGGTTAAATGTGGAAGACCATTCTAATACTATTCATGAAAAACTCGATTTATTTTATTCAAAGTCGAAATTTAGGTATATTTTAAATCTGCTTAAAATGGAGTAGGTAATTAATATAATGTATTTATATTTTTTAGAATTATCCCCGAAAATTTTAACCTCACAGATTTCGTAGCAGTACAGTTGGAAATGAATATGATAAATCTCAAAAATGGAACTCAGTTTTTCAGGGCAATTATTATTGATATGGCAGTGGGCAATAATGCAAGGAATTCTGAAGTTAGAGTTAAACTAATTGATCTGGGATTTGAATATTTTGTGTCGGTAAATATAATTTAATGTTTTTATAATAATATATATTATATATTAATACTAATTTATGTATAATATTTTTTACTTTATGAGTATACATTTTCATCTTATAATCATTTATTTAAAATCATTTCCTATGTTTTAATATTTTTAATTGTGTATATATTTAGAAATGGAGAGTGTTTATATTACCAGATATGTTTAAAAATATACCAACTACTACTGTAGATATAATTTTGGCATGTGTGAAACCAGTAGACTTGGATAAAAAATGGTGTTCACAAGCTAATATTTGTGTTAGAAATCAATTGTTAATTAATGATTCATTTATTGTAAAAGTAAGATAATATTATTTGTTATATATTTTTTTTGTGTGGAAATTGATTTTTTTTTTCTTAGGTCAAAATAGCACTAGGAACAACCATATGGATAAAAAAACTTTACAAGAAAAAGGAATATGATTTTGAAGTGATTTTACCAGACATATTGTTCAATAATGGTTATGCTGATTTAAATACGGAACATCTTGACAAATTAACAGAACTCAGTATTTCAGCTGGTATTAGCATGCCATTAACATTAAAACATAATGTTGAAGAAAACCGTAAGTTGATTGATGTTAAAAGAATATAATACCCACGTTTACTATTTCTGTCTAACCAACTGATAATATACACAATTTACGTTCATCATTTCTATCACAACTTTGTCATTTTTAGTACTAGAGTAAATTTACCTATTACCATATGTATAGATAAGATAGAACTACCTATCTATGTCGTAGCGTCATTTTTTTTTTTCTGAAATTTTAATTTAAAATAAATATATCTACTTTAATTAGAGAGATTTAAAAATTTTTATATGTTTACAAAATTAAAATTTTGGAAAAGATGACAACATAGATAATGATCTCATCTATACATTTGGTAGTAAGTCAATTTACTCTAATATTAAAAATATTTAAAAAGTTATGTTAAAAGTGCTGAATGTAAATTTTGTATATTATTAGTTGGTTAGACGGAGACCGTAAATACGGATATCATGTCCTCATAATTGAAAATTTTATTTAATCTAATTTTAAATATTATTTCAGACGAACTTAGTATTGAAGAATTTATGGCATTGTATAAGTTACCTAAACCCCAATGGGCACATTTGGACAAAAATAGCACAATGGTGGTTACTGTAGATTATATTGTTAGTCCGTCAATTATTTTTGTGCAAAATTATATATACTATGATAGGTAAAATATTTGTATTATGTATACCTAATAATAATTGCTAAAGAGAGATTTTAAATTCCGGATGGGCTAATAAAACAGCATTTAGGTATAGTTTAAATTATAATGTAATATTTACACTAAAGACTAATTACATTTTTCTAATTTATGAACTCGAACTGAATCAAATATACTAATATTTACTAAACCAAATTATTAAAATATTTAATCAAACTAAGGTTATTATATTTGTATTGGAAAGCTGACTAAGTATGTTGAGGATAGTATGAAAGAGGGAATAATCATGTAGGGGGAGATTAATTTTTAATAAATAAAATAGCTTTTTAAGGCTAAAGGATAGGACAGGCGTGAGATGGATACCTAAGTCTCTGAAGCTATGCAAACGTTCAAGTAATGTGTAACTTTAACATAAGGACATGATATGGAATTTCTAAAGATCAAAAGAAAATGTAATACATTGAATTCAGTCAAAATATATTAAGTTCTGATTGGAGGGAAGGCAGGGAACTTATTTTTTTATATATCTTTATATCATTAGCAATTAAAGGACTTTTGAAACATAAAGACAAATGCTTGAAGTGTTTATATCAGTGGTTCTTAACCTGTAGTCCATGAACCCATCTCAGATGGTCTGTGGTGCAAAATTCATTTTAGCAAATTTTAAATTTTAAAAAATATATAATTTAAATTTTGGAAAATTGTGTATGCATATAGTGAAGACCTGCAAGGTACATTTTTTTGTACAAAATATTTGGCCGGGCTGGGCCAGACTTCAAAAAAAAAAAAAAAAACAGGGCCAAACCAGGCTTTTTAAATTCTTAATTTTTTTATAGATAGGTCCGGGCCTAAACTTTTTTTATAAAATTGTTTAGATCGGACCGAGCCCGGCTTAAGAATAAAATTCTTGGGTTGGGCTGAAAATTGTTGGTCTTTGCAGGTCTATAGTACACGGTATAGGGTATAGTATAGTGTCTATACTACATGATTAATGGAATCCATAAAAATAAAAATACGATAGATAAAAGTTTATTATATCTTCATTGTGTGCAATCGAGTTTGACAATAATATAAATTGTTACTTATCGCTTTGACAGTTGCTGTCCATCAATTTATAATCTTATATTGTTATCTGTACCATAGTATCAATAATACAAATTATTATCTGAGTTTTTCCTCTTGTTAAATTGCATGCATTGTTTACCCTACTTTGGTTTGGGTCCATCCTTTCTAACGTTCAATACATCATGTCTTATGATTTATTTTAATTAATTAAAACTTTTAAAGTTCTGTAAAATTGAGTAGTTTTGTTTTTAAAGTAAAGTAAAGTAAGAAGGCACCAAAAAAGAAATATTATTGTAGTTATATTAAATGAAAATCGAAGTAAATTGAGAAATAAAACTTTAATATGTACCGTTGTTCTTAGTAGTGATGCATTAAAACCGGAAAAGTTCCAACATCATTTATATAATGCTCATATTATTGTGTTTGACTGGCCCTCAGAATTCTTTGAAAGAAAATGTCAAAATTTGAAAAAATTAAAGCTTAGACCAAGTGGCAAGTCGCATCAAATGCGTCATTTGAAATTTCACAACTGATTGTTAAATTAAAAAATTTACACACGATTGGTAAAACATAGATAAAACCTTGCTTAGTGAGAGCTACAGAAATTTTGATTGGTGAAGATGCCATAAAAGAAATTCAAGATATGGCGCTTTCAAATAATATGGTTGAGGCATTTTATTAAAGTATCGAGTTTGAAAAATGTCGAATATTATTGAAAAGTAGCTACTGGAAATTATTTAAAAGTCTCCATATTATACCCTGCAGTATGACTATTGACATTGCATAGTGTTATAAATTACTTGTTTTTGTCAGATTTTTAGATATTGAAAACAAAACCACCAAAGAAGAGCTATTATTGTGTTCTACTTGAGATAAAGTCAAGATTAATCAACGTAATGTAATTTATCACCAACTATTTTGAACTTAATGGCCATAAATGGTAAAAACTGGTTGGTTTTTGTACAGATGGAGCACCTGCTATGTTAGAATTAATAATATGTTAGAACATTAATAAAATAAAATAAAATCCTTTGACTTTAACGGTACACTGTGTCACTATGTGTTAGCCATAAATACGTTCCCAGTAGAATTATCTACTGTTATGCTACGGGCCATAAAATTAAGTTATACACTGATTTGGGTTCGGATCATGTTACTTTATTACACAGAAATTCGCTGGTTTTCAAAGGGAAACATGCTAAAACAATTATACGAGCTAAAAGAGGATTTAAGGGTATTTATAAATGAGAATATAAACATTTATTGAACAAGTTTTGTAATGCAAAATTCGAGTTCAAACTTATTTAGTGAATATTTTCAAACATTTAAATAAGCTAAATTTACAACTACAAGGTTCTGGAAATGAAAATTTGGAAGATGTTGCAAATATCTTTATTTTTGAAGATAAACTTTAATCATTAGTGTGTAAAATCGATTTATGGATATTGAAATGTAGGAATAAAAATTATTCAGCATTTCAAACTTTTAAATCCCTTATAGATAATCAAAATTCTAATACCATAACAGATATTCAGTAAAACATTAGAAGACATAAAGAATGGATTTATTTGTTACTTACCGGAATGGAAAGCAGTCAATATCCTTTAAAAAGTGATTTGAAATCTTTTTAATATTAAAGTGAAGAACGTTCCGTATGATATTGAAGAAGAATTTATCGAACTACAAAATTAAGAGGGTGGGCGGATAAGTAATGTCTCTTTATTAATAACTTTTTTCATGGTTGCCATACACCTGGAAAATATGAAGAACCTGGAAATGTTAGGAGATTTTAATTAAGTCTTAGAAATCGTGGAAAAGTCAGAATATTTTGCTTATTAGTTAGAATTATTTTTAATTAAAATGTTTGAATTCAAACTTTATTAAATTTGGAAAATGGCAAAAATAATGCAATGGTAATTAAAATGTAAAAAACATTAACATACATAAAAAACAGACTATTTTTCTTCCCAATGATAAGTATTAATAAACTAGGATATGGAAGAGTAGTCATTCTCTTTAAAGTAGTAGTACAAATGAGTGTTATATACAATAGATTCAATTTGATAAGGGTACTCAATATATTATAAGGGTGAGTCACAATAATCTGGAATATCAATAGGTGTAGTAGAATTTTTTAGCTGTTAGCTTGGCCAGAGATAGAGAAAACGAGGTCAAGAATTATATAATTCTTCACCATGAGCATTAAAAATATTATTAATTTGAAAAAAGTTACAATAAGAAAATGAATCAACAATGTGCATTGAATTTAGAGTGAAAACGCTTAGTAGCAGAGAGACCTAGTTAATCACAGAACCAAATAACATGGTATATTATAATCAGCGCATACAACTATGGAGTGAGGTTTGTAGAGGGATAAAATTTGTTTAGTTGTAGAAACGTGAGACCCAATGATAAAAAATAAAGTATTAGGAGGAATATATATGACGCCAACCAACAAAATGTTTATATTTAATGATAATGTTGTAAATACTTGTTCAACATTATCAACAATAAAATGGACAGAAGAGGATTTAAATAATAAAGTAATAGAAATTAGGACTCCACCTTGAGAATAAAGACTATTTGAAGAATTTCTATCAACTCTATAGAGTTGAAAGTCTGTGAAACGGAAGTTTTACATGTCTTACTCGTATGTCAAAAGACAACCAAGTATTCATTATTAATTATTATTTTAGTTTATTATTCTAAACTTGAATGGCCAATATCTAATTTGTTTATGAATACTTTAATTTTAATTATTTGAAAAATATTGGACATTTAAATTACTATATTTAAAATTACTTACCAAGTATGATGTATTATGGAAAATTATTTATTATTTCTAACAAATTAAAAAAAAAAAATCTTTTTAGGGTTTTATTACAAATTTTTAAATTCTTTATCCGTGTTGTGTCTATTGGTTTGTCTGTCTGTCTATTTATCCATCCTAAAAATTAATTTATTGTTATAATCATTATTGAATTTGCAATTGATTATTACTTAATAATCATTTGGCCGACCCCAAATAGTTGTGAGAGAAGGCGAAGGAGAAGAAGAAGACTTAATAATCATTTATTATTGATAAATCGATTTATATAATTTTCTTATAATACAATGTATAAGAATTTGGAAATCTAACACTGAGTGATTTATCCTAAATTGTTTAATTTAAATGATCACAATTCTTAAAATCAAGAAAATAATAAAATATATCATAGGTACTTCACTGAGCTGATCAATGTATAAATGTTCAGTTTTTATTTAGTTTTGAATAAAGGTCAAATTTTTAAAATTGTCTTCATTAAATATTGTTACTGTTTATTCTAGATATAATGATCTTCTGGAAAAAATTGATTGTTATATAAAAGAAAAAAAAGTAGACAGATTAAAGCACATTGTTAAAGGAGCATTTTGTTTAGCCAAATATTGGAATACAGATAAGTAAGTATTTTAAGTAGTACTTATTTAATATAATATGTACAACATAGTATTTAATTATTTTATGGTATAGGTATTATCGTGTTCAAATTTATGAAATACTTGAGAAAGGAGTTGTTGAAGTTCTATCTGTAGATACTGGTGAATTTTATAATATTCAAATTAATTTTTTGCTTACAATACATCCAAACTTGATTATTCAATTACCATTCCAAGTATATATCAATTTATTAAAGCAGTATACATATATCTGTTATTATTGTTTTATTTATGTATTAGGCAATTGAATGCAGTTTAAGTGGTATAAAGGATATATTTCCCAGTGGAGATGAACTTGATGAATTAATCGATTATATATTTGATTTAACTAAAAATCCATTACACGCCAAAGTTTGTGAATAGCATTTTATGAATATTGTTTTTATATACTCTAATTATTTAAATTTTAGGTTGTTGATACCATTTTATCAGCAAAATACACTGGTGGTAATCATTATAAATTAATTTTGTATAGTGAAGAAATGTTTATAAATTTGGATTTCGAGACCAAATTTGGTCAATATTGTGATTCTGACCAAATGTCTAATTTAAGATATTTAATTGATAATGAACATTATCTTAATGATGTAAATTACAATATTAAAGAACAATATGTTTTTGATCAAAATCTTTTTGATGATGATGAAATGAACCCCGATGAATTAATATCAAAAAACTGTCTTTTAGAGGACTTTGGACGATGTGTTTTAGAACAGGTGAACTATACATGTTAAAATATTTTGTAATTCCTAGAAGTGTATAGGAATTGATTGTTTGGATGTGATATTATGGTATACTATTTATATTCTATTCTACATCTATTTGTAGTAACTATAAATTAATTTAGGGATTTCAATTTACTGGATTTGTTGTACTAATTCTTCTGAAAACAATAATTACCCAGACAACAATATTATGGAATTATCACTTCCCAAATACATTCTGAATGAGATATGTTTTATGGTACCTATGGATATCCCATTATAGTCCGACAAATGTTGAAAATTCATCTTGGATCATACATCCAAATGTCCACTTTTGTGGGATAACAAAAAGAATAACCTATTCTAATCCCATGTATAATTATTTTTTATTATATATACATATATATATATATATATCAAGTAAATATGCAGAACTAATTCAAACGACTTCCTTTGGATATACATAGCCTATAATAAAATACCCCCAAAGTAATGCCCACATAGCATGGATATATTTAAAAAAGCCGGTCAGTAGGTTGTGGAAGCACTTCGCTCGTCGGGTGTCAGTATTGGTGGATGCACTTCGCTACTGGGCAGGGTACTTTTGGTGGATGTATTGAATTTGAAAGCAATGAT
>JAIPRL010006597.1:0-26621 GCA_025469235.1 Pemphigus obesinymphae
TGTATGTGTGTATGTATGTATGTATGTATGTATGTATGTATGTATGTATGTATGTATGTATGTATGTATGTATGTATGTATGTATGTATGTATGTATGTATGTATGTATGTATGTATGTATGTATGTATAAGTGTATATTTTCCGCACAACAATACATCCTGAGGATATTTTAACTAAATTTAGTGCACTATCTGGAAAAAATACTGGGGAAGTATGGACATTTCTAATACCTCTAGAGATAGGATGAAAAGAGAGTGACATGTTATAAAAAAAAATTACGATATTAGTAATAATTGTATAGTAACTACTGGTAAATTTTTAGACAAAATTTCTTCAATGACATAGATATAGAATTGGAGAAGTCGGTTTCACGGGAAAAGCTAGATAAGTCAGTTAGTATATAAATTCCTTGATTTTGCTAGATCGAAAAACATATCCTTGTGTAATTTAAATTTATCACTATCAAAATCAGATCCATAATTTATTATTTACCTTGTTATTAAGATTTATATCTGTATCTTCAACGTCGTCATTACATATATTATTATCAACGATATTTGTTGTCTTAACACTAAAATACTAAAGTAAAGAATTTTATTTTTTCATTTTATTTTCAATAAAATATATTATTATATATATTTATATATATATATATATATGTTATTAAAAAATTTTAATTTAGGATTTTGTATTTTGAATCTTTATAAACAGTTTGAATGTGATAAAAAAATATGATAGAAGGTTCACGGTCTTGGTAAACGGTGACGGGCCACCTAGATCTCCGGTTAACTAGAACTCTATGGTTATCCGAAAAAATGTTTAGATTAACTTGATACCGTGTTAATGATAACAACATAAATTTACGGAAATCAATATAAAAAAAAAATATTTATCTATCTCAATTAATTTATTAAAAATAAAATTAATATTTTGTGGATGTATATAAAAAATATTGATTTTTTTATATGAGAATCATGGGGGGCTGAGCTCTGTCTTATCAATTTCATGGGGGGCTGCAGCCCCAGAGCAACCATGTACATGGCGCCCATGGGTGTCAAGGATTGTGAGTTTATGCAAGCTTCTATCTGACACAATAACGTTGTTAATTCGCCAATCGATAGCTTGGCATTGCCCATCATACGCGTTAAGTGATGCCTAACGTTTATAATTACTACTTTCCATAATGTGGAGCTGAAGGGGGATTGAATCTCCACTCGATTTATTCCTGAGCTGTTTATGGCTGTGCTGCTTTTACGTATATATCTAACTCTTTCCGTGTTCGTACAAAATTTGTACGGTTGTCGCTAAATATAGTTGTACATAAACCTCTGTGCGCGGTAAATCGACTAAGCGATGTTATAGAGGCTTAGCTATATATTATATCCTTTACCACCTCCAAGTGCACAGCACGAGTGGAAAAACATACAAGAACTGCTAACCATTCGCCTTATGTGACTTCTGACTGTAATTGAATCCGAAAAATCGACACCAATTACAGAAAAATGTCGTACTGCTTGCAGTCTTTCTTTTGGTACGGGAGCCATCAATAGTACATGGAAATTAGGTCTGTCACGTGTAAATTTGGTGCAATGGGATACTACAGAATGGGCCATTACTTGATGTCTTAACGGCCAATACTTCAGTCTCACTTCCGCTAATAAAGCTTCTACAGTGTAGCTTCTCACAAAGACTTTGTTCAAAAATCAATCGAGTTACTTTATGATTTGCGGGCAGTACGATCGTATACTTTTGTGGAATTTACAGACTAGAATTTTACAAACGAACACTAACTACAATTAATCCGTTCCTTAAAAATGGTTGTCGAGACCAGAATTTGATTTGAATTTTAGTTCAATTTTAGATTCTAGCGATTGTTACTCCTCAAAATATATAAAAAATACAGAAGATACATACTCAAATACATCAGACTGAGTTTACTTTAATATACATACTTCAGCTAGTTGTAATTTATTTACTGGCAAATAAATTTTATCAGGCACTTATCTTGTTTTCAAGTATAATATTTTACAAATTGCTGTAACAAAGATTTACCCCGTTGTAGGCGTTGCCATGTAGAATAATGTTGTAACAATTCTTGAGGTGCTTGGATTCCAGCCAATACTAATCGAACTGAGCATTACTCCGGTATCTCTTATTCATCCAATATTTTTTTGAAACACATTCACATAACTCGTCTGATATGAATAACGAATCAGATCTATTCCACCATAGTTCAGACGAACACATCTTCTTTACACTTGTTCCATGAGATATCATATCAGCAGGAATTTTGTCTGTTTGAACATAATTCCATTGCCATGCATTTGTCTACTACAAAATCTGATTAACGCGATTGCTATATATACTTTTAATCGATTTGATTGTGTGTTTAACCAATTCAAGATGATCATAGAATCTGTCCACAAATTACACTTAAAGTAATCCATTTCCCAAGGCTCTGCTACCTTGTTAATTAATTAGCTCGATCCAAGTTATTGTTATAGCACACAACAATCGATAATCGAACTTACCACGAATTTTTAGAGTTACGACTTCGCACATTTATGTAAGCATCGTATGCTATTGGTCACGCATCACAGAAACCATGTATTTTTACATCATTTGCTCTTGCTCTCGCTCTTCTGGAAAATTACAGCATTTTCAACTCTTCTAATTCATCATGGAATCTGACTCACTGGTTTTGAATTTCTTTAGGCAATATACTATCTCAATCTGCTTTAATTTGTGAAAAATAATGCTGTTGTAGTAATATTTTTCCACAAACCAATACAGGAGAAAGAAATACTAACGGGTCAAAGATACGATTTAGATCATCTAATATTACACGTTTTGTAAACTTGTTTCGAATTGCACTAGGTAAAATTAAAATAAAACTCGTCCGCCACGGGCTTTCAACCAAGATCCAATAACTTAAAGGAATCATCATCTCCAATTACTCATGCATACATTGGATCCTTATGATTCTTTCCTATTTTTCACGTAGCAGTGGTGAATTGGAGCATCACTTTCTTAATGGAATTTTGACTGAGTCCGTCATGACAGTGATTTCCTGGTGAAGACTCAGACCATTTTCTTCCTTATCACTTGCGGTCATCAAGTCATCCATATTAAAATCATATTTCACTGCCTAGGATATTTTTCATAAAATGTTTGGATATAGTGCCCAAATATTGGGTAGCCATAAATTAAGCTGACGCTGTACCGTACTTGAGTGTTTTCAATCGATAATTCGATAATGGCTGAATTTTTTTTGTGCAGACTCCCCTTTAAAAACGAAGAGAATGGGATATGAATGGAAATGTAGGCTGTAATAGAATGGATTATGATAGAGTGCATGGAGGGTATGGGTATGGAGAAATAAATGAGGCTGGAGAAAAAATACTTGACTTTGCATCAGCGTATGAATTAGCAATTGTGAATACTTATTTTAGGAAGAAAGAAGAGCATTATATAACTTATAGGAGTGGACGGAACAAATCACAAATTGATTATTTTATGTGGAAAAGAGGGGGTTTGAAACAGTGTAAGGAATGTAAGGTGATCCCGGGGGAAAGTGTGACATCACAACTTTGATTAATGGTTATGAATATTTGGTGTAGGAAAAAAAAGGTGTACAAAAAGAAAAATATAGTTAAGGAACCGAGGCATAGGTGGGAGAAGCTAACGGACGAAAATGAAAAGTATTTATAAGAAAGCTAATTGGGACCGGGATGTGGAACATGGAAGAGAATAAAAAACGAAATGTGGGAAAAGGTAGCAGAGGGTGTAAGAAAATTGCTAAGAAAGTCGTGGGCGTGAGTAGAGGTAATATGCCACAGAGTAAGCAAACATGGTGGTGGGCAGAAGAAGTACAGGAGATAATATCAAAGAAAATAGTACAGTTTAAGAAATGGCAGAAAAATAGAGAGAGGGAGGATTGGGTAGAGTATAAAAGTTTATCTAAAGCAGCAAACAGTGCAGCGAGTAAAGCTAAATTAGAGAAATATGATAAGTTGTATGAGAGGTTAGGAACTAAATAAGAGGAAAAAGAAGTGTACAGGCTAGCTAAGGAAAGAGAAAGACAATCCAGGAACTTTAGAAATATTTGGTGTATAAAAAACAAGGATAAAAGGGTGTTAACAGAGGAAAAGGAAGTGATAAAGAGACGGAAAGACTATTTTGAGGGATTATTAAATGAGGAATTTCCAAGAGGCAATTGATCGGGTAGAGTGGAATTGGGGTATGGTAGATTTAATAAGGCAAGAGGAAGTATGGAGTGCTCAGAGAAAAATGAAAAATAAGAAAGCGGTGGGATCGGATGGAGTACCAGTATAAGTATGGAAAGTATTAGGAAGTTTAGGTATTCAATGGCTAACAATGTTGTTTAATAAGATACTAGTAGAAGGGTTTATGCCTGGGAGGTCAACAATGGAGCCCATATTTTGTGTGAGATAGATTGTAGAGAAGTACAGAGAAAGGAAAAACAAATTGTGTATGGTATTTATTGATCTAGAGAAAGATTATGATAGGGTTCCTAGGGAGATCTTAAAGTGAGCATTAATGAAGAAAGGATTACCAAAGGTGTATGTGCACATAATTGAAGATATGTATGAAGGGGCGAGTACAAGAGTGAGAAGTCTGTGTGGAGAAACTGAGGATTTTAGGGTCAGGGTGGGGGTACATCAGTGTTCAGCTTTGAGTCCTTAATTATTTTCCCTGTTAATGGATGAGATAACAAAGGATATACACGGGGAGGTACCATGATGCATGTTGTTTGTAGATTATATAGTACTGATAGGAGAAAGTCCTGAGGAAGTGAACGGTAGACTTGAAGAGTGGAGAAAAGCTCTGGAAAGTAAAGGACTAAGGATTAGTAGGAGTAAAACAGAATATATAGAGTATGATTTTGGTGAAAGGGAACATAGAGGAAATAGGGAAAGGCTGGAAATATAGGTAAGTGGAAATGCGGTGGGAGAAGTGAAGATGTTCAAGTATTTATGGTCCGTTATACAGAAAGATGGGGGTTTCGAAGAAGATATGAATCACAGGATTAATTGTGGATGGACGAAGTGGAAAGAAGCGTCAAGTATTCTGCGTGATAAAAGAATCCCTATTAGGTTAAAAGGTAAATTTTATTAGGCAGTGGTGAGACCTGCAGTGATGTATGAAACGGAATGTTGGGCAGTAGATAGAAAGATAGAGAATGAGTGTAGCTGAGATGAAAATGTTAAGGTGGATGAGTGGAGTTACTGGAGAGGATAAAATAAGGAATGAGTATATCAGAGGTAGTATAGGGGTAGCTTCGATAGTAGACAAAATGAGAAAGAATAGATTAAGATGGCTCGGGCATGTATTAAGGAGTGAAGAGACTGAGGCAGTAATATTAGTAAGGAAAATGTATATTGTTGGTAAGAGGTGGATGGGAAGACCGAAAAAGAGATGGGTGGATGTAATGGCGAGTGATATGAGGAAGGTGGGCGTAAGTGAAGAAGATGCGGAAGATAAAGTTAAGTGGAAGTGTAGGACCAGGGTGGCCGGCCCCAAATAGTTGGGAGAGAAGGCGAAGGAGAAGAAGAAGAAGAAGAAGAATTATATATTAAACAATATTTAACAATTACTGTCTAAATACATTTAATTTTTTTTTATAAAACTATATCAATATGATAAACGAAAATATCTACCTATACCAAAATGAAGTTTTGAAAACAATTTAAAATTGATAAATCATCATAAAACCATAGAATTATTATATAATAACAATCATAATTTAAAAATAAATTTTGCTGTATGAAAATTAAATTTTATTTAAACATTTTAAACAAATGTTATCTATTTTAGTATTTTGGATTATAACTTATATGAAAATCTCAAACTTAATGTATTCTAATAGGTATTTTCAATTGTTACTCGATATTTTTTCTTAAATTTTTGATTAAAAAAAAAAATTTTAAATTGTAGGTCATTGAATCATTGAGTTGAAATTATTTTATTGATTATTTTTGATAAAACTGAATCCAAAAATATTGATTAACTGTGGTGATATAGATTTTGACCGGGAATATAGCTTTTTGAAACACTGTGCGGTCAACGAGAATAGATGGCCTGGCGACGCGTCATGCGGCCAATGAACATTATCAACCCAGCATAATCCATGAAAAGTGATGCGTAATATTATGAAAAATTTATATTTAAAACATATTTTTATAATATTTCATAGTATAGAAATATGTTTAGAAAACATTGAAAAGGGTATAATAAGGTATATGCGAGGTGGTGGTAAATGGTAAAATCGATAAAAAACGATTACTTGGTGGTTTGGAATATCGTACGAATTTACAATTTCATTGCACTAAATATTGGAAATGCTAAAATACATTTTTGATAATTGATTTTAGTGAAATGTTCCTACTTGATTTAATGCGAAACTGAATTTTGGTTAGTGTGGAAAATGAATACATATAGTTGTTGAAATACATATACGCAGATTAAAATGTAATATTTTCGGGATTTTAGATTTACAATTATTTATAGAATATTTTAATTATTTATCATTATTTGAAAATTAATAATTAAGGTTAATTATATAAAGTATTATAATTTACGAAATTAAGTTTTATTAACAATTTTTTGATCATTTTTGGGTAAACCCAATTACACAAAAAATTAGTTTTTGAATGCAGTTAATAATACAATATTATAATCAGTTCCAAATAACATAATAAACACAAATATATTCTATGCTAATCTTATGTTATCCATGACATTTATGAAATTTTGAATACGACACCTTTCTTTCTGTTGGTTTTCGTGAAATCTATGCAATTTAACAACTAGTGATGATTCCGTTTTAATATCCTGAAATAAATATAAAAAAATATTCATTTTTCATTATTATATTAAGTATACAACTAAATTTAAGATCAAAATACTATTATATTGTTTCTATAATCGATTTTGTTATCCAAATTTGCAGAAAAATACTTTGTTTCAATAATAGAATTGAATTAAAAATAGAAGTTTCCATCTAAAATTATACTAGCCTTAGTATCCAAACTATGCTAGTTCCATATTTTTTAAAACTAGTTTAGTTAAATTAGTTGAGATGCAAATAATTTAGTTAAATAAATAGTTTATGTTAAAATACACTCAATAATTTTAATATAAGTAGCAAAGTAACTAGCGATTTTTGATAATAGCCACCACAATTAAAATATATATAAATAATATATAAATAAAAATTATATAAGATAAAACAATAAAAAATATAAAAAGAAAATGTTTATTTTTTTAAGTAGGTAAATTGTTTATAAAATTTTTTTATAATAAATAGCTCGTTAAGTTTACGTTACGTTATTGTTAAGAATTGTTTTAAAAAACAATTTATAAGTATCTTGCATTTTTAATTTTTGAACTTGTTACTATCCAGGCTTGAATATAGTATATATAAAATTACACTAGTGGTGGCTCGTACTTTGGTGCACAGGAGCACACTGAAAAAACATCTATTAAAAATTGTTGGATTTGTAAGTAAATTATAATTTTGTTTTATACACATAGTTTATAATTTAAAAATTGTTTTGGCATTGATAAGCGTATCTGTTATTTTATTCGAATAACAGATGATTTTACACAAATTCAAACAATCTAATGAAATCAAATATTTTTATTTAAATTTACAGAATACTTATTTGATATTATACAATAAATTATTAGGTATATTATATTACACTATTTGACTATTTTTAAAATGAATATGTAATAATAAAAGTATTCCCCATAGGTTTGTATTTTGTATATAATTTCTCATGTAAACCACAACCTGTATCTCGAATACGGCGAATAGGTATCCAACCATTGAACCTTTGACAGTAGGCCTATTATTTCGTTTATTCATTATCTTAAAATATAAAATCGAAAATTAAAGCATTTAACGCTTATGTTCTCGGAAACTACTCAACCGGTTATCTTAATTTTTTTGGAAAAAAATGACCACCCTATGTAAACCCAACGAGCCACCTCTTAATTACACATTATTTTTTTATTAAAACACTTTCAGTAACCTAACATATTATTCCTAAAATATAAAAAAAATTATAAGTTAGTATTTTGCTCAAAATTCTAAAAATCACTTTATACCCAAATATAGTATTAAATTGTATACAGGGAAATTATTCAGAATCATGTGGTACTATTTATAAATAAAAATTTAATTTTAAAAATAACTTTACTCATTTACACGGATAACGGAAATGTTGCCAAATTCATCAACGACCACGGGATACGACGAATAAATCCCATCGTTTATATTACCACGTTGTTGTATGGTAGTCACCATGCACACTATCTTATCAGCAGCAGTTCCTTGACACCAGTCAATTAAGTGTTGACATACTGCGTATATGAGACAATATCTATTCGTTTTGGTTTGTACTATTTTCTATACACATGGAAAGATTTTTAAATAATAAGCAATATATTTTTTAACAATGTATTTTGTGATAATAATATGATGGATATTCAAAAAGTACACCTACAAATATTTCTACACATTTACATAATAATGTTATCGCTTATTTAAAGACATAATTTTTAGTAAATACCTATTTTTAAATAAACTCGAAATCGATTTCAATATTATTCAGTCACTTAAATTAAAAGTGTAAAATGTCAATAAAATTTATGAAAAGCGTACTAAAATATAATTATTTAACATGTTTATAAATCGTTTAATGAAGTCTGATACACATATAGAATGAAGCAAATATACTTAATAGTGCTTAATATTTTCAAATGGGGGTGAGGGTGGAATATATACATATACCGAGAGTAATTGGTTAAAATTTTTTTAGTTTTGTAAAAAATACATTAAAAAAAAAAAAAGGAAAAATCGGCTATGTGGGGATATAACACCTTCACCGTGAACCTAACACTATAATGGTGATAATATAACATTGATAATGTTAAGGTCGTACTTAGTGTTATGATGACTGGTAAACTAGTTTTAAAATTAGAAAAAATTTAGGTAACAGTTGGTATCTGTTTGAAATCTCTATTTAGGATGCCCGTCGATAATAATTGGCAATCTTCGTTTGGAAAAAAGTTGTCAAAATCATCAAGTTTATTCATTATTCATCAATTCCGAATTCCGAATCATTATTCGGAAAAATATCAAAGTAGTTCAACACAAATTTGTACCGGAATAACAATAGGTAGTTTCTAAAGTTGCTAGGACATTATTATACATTGAAGTACACACATAATAGCATGTCAAGCACTCGGCCTTTTAGAAGACGAACAACATTGGGATGATATTTTAAAAGAGATAGCTCTTTTTCATTCTGCGTCTCATTTACGTAAACTTTTTGTAATTATGATAATTTTTTGCATATAACAAATTTAAATGGATTGTGGAATAAACATAAAGAAAACATGGCATCTCACATATTACAACAACATAGGCATATTTTAAACGACTGAAAATTACAAATCACTTAATAAATTTTAAATGAAACACTAATATTAGTTAAAAACCAGCTTCTAAAAATATGAAAAATGATGTCAGAATTTAACATAGAATCACCTGTCCGAATTCAGGAACATGATAGAAAATTTCTTTTAGACAGAGAATATCTTTCAAAAACATGAAAATGTGATGCAGGATACGGGTCAAATGTTTTTTCTTGATGCGCCTGGAGGGACTGGAAAAACTTTCTTGATAAATCTATTGCTTACTAAATTTAGAATGCAAGAGAAAATTGCATTAGCAGTTACATCTTCCGGAATTGCTGCTACATTATAACAAAATGGAAGAACTGCTCACTCGACTTTTAAATTGCTTTTAGATTTTCAAAGCCAAGCACGTCTATTTTGGAGTATATCTAAACAGAGTTCACTAGCTAAAGTGCGTAGACAAACATCTTTTGTTGAATGGGATGAATCGACTATGGCAAATAAAGGAGGACCTGAAGCTCTTGATCGCAAACTTAGAGATTTCAGAGCTGATGAAAGTCCAATGGAAGGTGTTGTTATATTGTTCGCTGGTGATTTTCGGCAAATATTGCCAGTTATGCCAAGAGGTACCAAAAGTGATGAGATAAATGCTTGCCTCATATCATCGTTTTTTGGAGTTTTGTTATGGCTTTAGGACTCACGACAAATATGCGGGAACATTTGGGTGGTGATGCTAACGCCACGCGATTATCAAGAGCCTTATTATATATGAGGAATGGGCATATTTCAAATGATAATAGTGAAGTACAAATAGAACCATCGTTTGCAACTAGCGTTTCAGGACAAGGCGAATTGATAGATAAAGTTTATCCACAAGTAGTTTAAATTTCTAAAAAACAAACGATTGGTTACGTGAATGAGCAATTTGAGCCTCTAAAAACGACTCTGTAATAAATATTAATACAAAAATCATTTCAATGTTTCCAGCGCATCAGCAAACTTTTCTGTCTTTTGATAGTCTCACTGATCAAGATAACGCTATTGATATTACAATTGAGTTTTTGAGTTCTTTAAATCCATCAGGACTTCCATAAACTTTATTTAAAAATTGGCGCTCCTTTAATTCTTATTAGAAATTTAAATGCACTAAAATTATGCAACGGTACTAGATTAAGAGTAATAAGTATGCAACGGAACTTGATTGTAGCTAAAATTCTTTCCGGCTCATCCCAAGGTGATGTTGTTTTTATAACTAGAATACCAATGATAACAAATGAATACCCGTTCGAATTCTAACATATCCGTTTCCCAAAAAAGATTTGCTTCGCTATGACGATAAATAAGACACAAGGGCAAACACTGAAAGTCACAGGCCTCGATTTAACAATTCCCTGTTTTACCCACGGGCAATTTTATGTTGCTTGCTCGAGAGTCAGCTCATCAAATACTTTTTATGTTTATGCACCTCAAAATAAAACACAAAATATTGTTTACCGCGAAATATTATAAAAATTTGTTCAAATATTGTCATATATTTTTTTATCAAACAAAGTAAAATTTTTTTTTCAGTGTAGCTTCTCATAATTTAATTTTGTTTTAAAAAGTTTTAACCATGCCAGCGAGTAAAACTAGGCAGCGCCGGGTAATTCAGCTAGTATATTATATATTATGCTCCATGCTCTACATGATACGATCTGTACAACACATACCGTCAACTTTCTCGGTAGGCACACGAATAAACGTTTCCGTACTTTTTTGTATTTTCACTTTTTTATTAATTTATTGTAAAACCGTATTTATATTGAGTTAATAAAAGTCTGTTTACGAGTTTCCCGCATTACTTCAAATTGTTCGTATTTATTTACATCCTAAACATTCTCCCGACGGATTCGTTGTAAAAAGTTATTTAGTCAAGTTATTCAACAGAACATAAAACGCTCTTGCTTTAAAATTGATTTCATATAAACTACATATTTATATTGTTTATAGTTCATGGTTTATTCTAGAACTGATATTGATATATCATGTTAGCGAATCGCATGCAATGGTCAAAATTTAATTTTTAAAACCAGTATTTTTTTCTATAATGGTATCAAGTAGAGAATAATTATAATTATGTTGAGTTTGTTTATATTAACTGCGATATAATTATAGCAAGTTATTGGTAATTTTTATTTTTTTTTAATTAAAAATTTTGAAAATTATCAAAAAACGATTTCTGAAAATAAATATCATATCATTATAAATCCAACACTACTATTGTAATACTGCTATCCATAAATTATATTAAAGATCTTATATGTATTTGTTGGCTAAAACCCTCAAGTTCCACTATATTTGCATTTTTATAACTCTAATAACTAATAACTGTATATTTAATTATTTTAAAAAAATAGTATAATAATTCTTACAAATTGTGGTATTAGAAAACTTTTAATCCAATCCATAGGCAATAATTCAATTACGTTTTGCGTTTTCAATGTACAAAAACTATGTTTTCCTGGACCAAATTTTGATATTCTTTTAGCGTTGGATATATCCAAATAATTTTTACCCCAAACATAAACATTTGATAAGTCTTGTGTTTGACACTGAAAAAAAGAATTTTCAGATATACGAGTACGTGTTATAGATATAATATAATGTGTTCATCACTCATTCAGTCCTTAATTGAAAGTGAATATGTACAACCTAAATTGAGTAAAAAATTATATTATAAAATTCGGAGTGTAGTTATGAACAAAAAATGTATTTCTAAAAATAGACTAAAAGTGGTTGAAAGATGTTTAAAATTTTATTGCATCAATATAATTACCGTAATAAAATAAATAATAAATATTTGATACAAAATTAAGATAAAGATTATTATTTCCTGAGCTAATTTTATAAAGCAAGTTTGCTGCTTTTTTATATATAGGTATTAAATTGACGGGCCTATAAATATAAACGTCAGCATAAACTATTTAAAATGTTAGTCATTTTAAAATAATTCAACTAGTTAACTTTTTCTAAAATCTGGGCTAGTTTTAAGATATCAAGTATTATTCAAAGAGTTTCTATTTGATATTTAGCATTATCAAATTATCAGTTATAGGTAACGGTCAAATTGGAGACAACTTCATCAGCCGTGCATACTTGAAATGTTAATATGTGAAAGCGTCTTCATCAAAATCCTTTCTAAACAATTGCATAAAATTCGTTGAAACGCACATAGTGGGACAGAATAGCTTTTTGTACTTCTTTAGCCTATTTAGAAAAATAACACCCAGCCCTCCCCACCATATCAACTGAATCGGACTAGGTCCTAACCGGACTAACAATTTGTAAGTTATAGAGCTTCAGTTGTTAATATTTATAGGTTGGTTTATGGATTTTGTAAGTTAACCCTCCCTCTCTAGCATATTTCAAAAAATTACACCACTCTAGGTTAGGACTAGGTCCTAACCGGACTAACCATTTGTAAGTTATAGAGCTTCAGTTGTTAATATTTATAGGTTGGTTTATGGATTTTGTAAGTTAACCCTCCCTCTCTAGCATATTTCAAAAAATTACACCACTCCTCATATCGTATAAATTGAACCAGATAAATTATAAGTTATAGAGCTTTATTTGTAAGTATTTGTAAGTTGGTTTTTAGAATTCATAAGTTAAACCCCACCCATCAATTGTATTTCAAAAAAATGACATCCAGCTCCCCCCTCCAAATCGTCTGAATCAAACTGGACCAATTGAGGGTTATAGAGTTCCATTTGTAAGTATACCCTTGATAATTATATGTTGACCGTTTTTTAGAAATGGCTTACCCAAAATTTTTCTTCAGCCCCCTCCAATTGAAAAAACCAATTGAATCGAACCAGAGTAATTGTAAGTTATATAACTTCATTTGTAAGTATTTGTAAGTTGGTGTTTGAAATTTATAAGTAGATTTTGTAAGTTAACCCTCCCTCTCCAGCATATTTCAAAAAAATTACACCCTCCTTCCATATTATCCAAATCAAACCGGATTATTGTAAGTTATAGAGTTTCAGTTGTAAGTAATTGAAAGTTAACTCCCACCTTTGTAGTTTACATAAAAAATACAAGATAATTGCAATTTATACTTACATTTATTATGTTAAATAAAATTTATATTATGTTTTGAAATTTATGTTAATGTTAAATAAAAAATTAAAATATCAATTTCTATATAAAGACCAATTTCTTATAGATTTTTATTTTATAATTTGCAATGTATCTTGTATCCTTAAGTTGATAAAATAAATAATTAAATATAAAAATATAAAAATTAGAAAAATGCAAAATTCAAACGTATTTTATATCTTAAATATGGGAATAATTGTTGTTAAAGTAGTTCTAATTGGCCAAAAAAAAATCTCTTTCAAAGTTCAAACATTTATGAAAAATTGTGAGACTTTGGCAGAGTTTCAACTTTGTAAATACTAATCTATAAATGTACACAACAGTACACCCACAATATCACTGTCTAACCAACCGATAACATAAGATATGTACATTCCGTATTCTAATCACAACTTTTTTGTTTCTAACTTTAGATTCGATTTCCCTACTATCAATGTATGGACGAAATCGTCGTCTATGTCGTAGCGTCGTCTTTTACCAAAATGTTAGTAAAAAAATATCTATTTAAATTACTGTAATTTAAAAATATTTTTCTGCATTTACAAAATTAAAATTTTGGACTAACAATAAGACTACGGTATAAATAATGTACTTAATAGATAAATTTACTCTAATATTTTAAATGATAAAAATCTGATAAGAATTTAGAATCTTACTTTCCTATATATTCAATAATTACTTCGACGGAGATGACAAATGTTGCTAAATGCTTAAGTATATTTTTAACACTTAGGTATTACTTGTTTATATCCAAGTCGGAAATGAACTTTTCCAAAAATCGATTGTTGAAAAGATATTAAATATGAAATAATCTTAAGGTATTTATAAATTAAAATCGGAGTAGCCAGTCTTACAATTTATTACTGCAAAGCATTTTTCTTTTTAGAAAGTTATTTAGTATGTAGTCATAGCCATATTTTCATAACATTCATATTATGTGCTATTTATAACATATAGGTCCATGAAATTCATTTATTTATTCGTAACTTAATTAATTTCATTAAATTATGAAAAATGAACATACCGTATTCTTTCGTGTACGATAAATTACCTATATAATACTCCTTGGATAATGACCGACTGAAAAATTATTATAATATGACGTATGATTTTATTTTATTTATTGATTTTTCAATAATTATTGCATTACCGAAGTATAAATATTCGATTGAAAGTCTAAAATGAGCATAAAAATGTATTTATTTATTTAAATTATTTACGGGCATTGTGCCAATTACAGTATATAAACTAATTCTAAAAGTTCAAGAAGAGAAAAAAATATATCTACAAGCATAATACAATAAAAAAGTAAATATAAGTTTACATATGTTTAATAATAATAATGGTAGTAAATAATATTGGCTTATAACTATGGATTAGGAAACATTTTGAAAATAGGAGTTTGAGTTTCCAAGGAACATACAGCGTACTAGAAGTTTATTCAAACCATAGTTAGTAGTGGATTGGGGGGTAATAAAAATGGATATGATTGAGTGATCTACGAGGATGTTCTTTGAAGGATATAGAAGAAAGAAGGGTAGGGGAATCTATATCACCATTAAATAAGTTTTGATAAAAACTCAGGTTGACAGCGTGCCTTCGGTTAGCTAGTGATTCGAGGCAGAGGGTTGTAAAAACAGGTGTGTAATCGTTGGGAGGAGGAAAATCAATTTTAGCTGACAACATTTATAAATTTGCGCTTAACACGTTCTAGTAAAGAGGAGTATGATGCCCCAGAGGATCCCAAATAACAGAGCTGTATTCTAGATCTTGTCTAACAAAAGTACAGTAAAGGGATTTTAAAAGAGATATCAGTTCAAACTCAGCCGAGGTACGTTTAGTGAAACCGATAGTTTGAGGGCTTTACAACAAAAAATATCTCGATGTGTAACCGAGGATTATGGGTGGAACAAATGACAAAACTCAGATCGGTGACTAAATTTTTAAGGAAAGAGATAGTTGTTCCATTAATATTGTGACATTGGCTGATTAGCAGTTGAATGTACATGTTGTGCATATTGTGTTTCTGTTCGCTTATCATAGTATCTAGTTATTATATTATCCGTTCATTTTACTCATTAAAATACATATTAATTAAACCATCGTTATGGAAGATCAACTTATAGAAATTAGCAAAACACAAAATGAATTAGTCTTCTCAAAAAAAAAATTTTTTAATTCTGTTTATGATCAAGGAAGATTGTTAAATAAATTAAATAAAAATTTGAAGAAAATCTAAAACAAATAAATAAATTATCTACCAAGTATTCCAAATCAAATAGCCGGATTACACTACTTGAAGACAAGTTCAAAATATATGATAAATGTAATCCTATGAAATCCAAAATAAATATTATAAATAAACTTTTAGACCGTCAATTTCGTGCAAAAGATATTATAATATTTAACTTGCCTAATATCTAATACAAACAACACAAATTGAAACAATAATCAATTAAATTAATTCTTAGTTAATTGAGTCTTAATTACATACCTAACAAACTCTACCGTTTAGAAAGATCATAGAAAACAAATATCGTCATTCAAAAGTTACTTTTCCAGAGGGAAATTATACGTTTGATATTTTTCGTGTTCAATCTAAACTATATTCTTCTTCATTATGGTCAAACATCAACATTTCTTCGGATCGTACTGAAAAATAACGCGAAATTAAGTCTATTTTACGTAAATAGAAAATCATCAAAACAAAGGTGAAAAATATATTATCATTAAATATATTAAAGGTATTCCAATTATAATTAATTCAAAGAAACTTATAAGTATCACTCCATTTACATTTACACTTAATTATTGGAACGTACACAGCTCAAATACAAAAATTAATCAATTAAACAAACATATACCATCTTCTGCTTTTGATATCTTTGTAATTACCGAAACTGGTTTTTAATAATACTAATTCCGGTGAACTTAGTTTTAATAACTTTCATACATACACATAAGACCAAAACAATGATACTAGTCTCCTTTTTACTGACGGTGGCGTTCTTATTGTCTTATTGTCAACGAAAATTGCATGTCTCAATTATTAAAATTCCCCATACTAAAGAAGAGATCTTATTTGTTTTAATTAAATATAATTGAACTAATTTAATTTTGATTGCTGTGCATATACCTTCTTGTTTGTCGAATGATAAAATTACTAAATACTTTAACTGTGTTAATTATGTTTTATATAATTATCCAGATTCTATTATTGTTTTATTAGGTGATTATAACTTACCATCCGGAAATTTCTCAAATTTAAATGGTTTTTTTTTCATTATTTAAATAATTTATATCTTATTCAATTTAATAATATTTTAAATTTTAATAATGTATTGTTAGATTATTTAATATCCAATTGCAAATATTTACCTGTTAACTAAAATTATTTTTCAATCGTCAATATTGTCTCTTATCATCCCCCATTAGTAATAAATTGTACAGTTGAAAGAGGTGTTAATTATGTTTTAAATAATGAAGTAAAATGCAATTGGAATAAAGTAAACTATGTGAATATAATTAAGTCCCTTAGAAATATCAATTGGACTCAAGTACCTAAAAATAACAGAATGGATACTAACATTAAACTATTCTATAATATTGTGTATTCCCTAATTAATCTATTATATCCCTACATATTTTAGTTAAAAATTATATTTTCCATCATAGTTTAGTTTTAATTTAAAACCCCTTATAAACTTATAAAGAAAGCACATTTAAGCTATAAACAGCCAAATTCATCTATTTATTACTTTAAATTCTTTACTTTAAGAGGTCAGTGTAAATTATTAAGAAATAATAACTATTTAGATTATTTATATAATGTTTAAAAATCTATAAAATATTATAATTGTCGATACTTATTATCAAATCCCTTGCACATTCTATTCAATAAATCTTTAGAGCCTGGCTTATTATATTTTGCTTGGAAAACAGTCAATGTCACTCCAATTAAAAATGATAATTTTTCTATTTAAAACTATAGACCAATTTCTAAAATGTCTATTATTCCAAAAATATTTAGAAATATAATTAAAAACAAAATCACTCCTATATTAAATAATTTGCTTAACGATGAACAACATGATTTTAAAACATAGTCACCAACATTAACCAATCTAGTTATTTTCAACAAAACATTTTTCATTCATTTTCTTCCAATACTCAAACTGATGTAGTGTATATAGACTATAAGAAGGCTTTCGACCGACTAAACCATAGCCTATTATTGAAAAACTGAAATATTATTAAAATGAATAACTCTCTTCTTTCATGGTTAAATTATTTTATAAAAAATCATTTTAAATAGTCAAATATGGTATAATTCGTACTCTGATTCTATTTCAGTAAGCTCTGGTGTCCCTCAAGGTGATCATTTATGACCTATCTTATTTCTTACATATATTAATGATGTATCTACAATCATAAAAAAATCAAAATTATTACTTTTTGCCGACGATGCAAAAATCTTCAAATCTATTAATTCTGAGTTAGACACTAAATTGTTACAATGAAATTTAAACTATTTTCATATAATATAGGGTATTGAAACTTAATATAAATAAATATACAACTATTTATTATCTTATTAAAAATGAAATATACCTTTTGATTATAATTTATTTAATTCTGTTATTCAACGGGTATTTATTATTAGTGATTTAGGCCTTTATTTTGAAGTGAAATTGAAATTGAACTATCATATTATTAAAATCAGAAATAGAGCTCTTGCAAAGTTAGGTTTTTTAAAGCATAGTTGTTCTGAATATAGTAATCCGTATGTCTTGAAAATGTATATAATTCTTTGGTGCGTTTCAATTTAGAATATTCTTCTTAGATTTATTCAAAATATCAAATATTAAAACTCGACGAAACTACTTTAATATAATATTCCTTTATAAATTATTCCAAAATAAAATATACTGTCATTATTTATTATTAGAAAGAATACATTTTTAAATAAACTATAAAAAATCAAGAAATAGATACCCATTTTTATAAATAATGTTAAAGCCAAATATTTATTTTCTTCTCCAGCTAATACTTTAATGGCGATTAGAAATATTACTAATTTAGATTTATTTTACGTTAAATTAATGATATTAACTCTGCATTCAATTTATATGCTTTTTTCTTAATATTTATACTAATTAGTAGATAATTTTGAATTATTCAATTATTTAAAGATAACAGTTTTTATGTATTTATTATTTGTGTTTAGTTATTAATGTTATGATTTTTATTATTATTTAATTAGATACCTACTACGTAAATTCTATTTTGGTATATAATTATGTAAGATACAATTGTATTGTTTTAACCGTGTATAATAAATAAATAAATAAATAAATAATAAATGATAGGGTTCCTACGGTTGGTGAAAATCATAGAATGGCATTTATAAATATTAAAAAATAGTCAAAGTTTGTCGCGTTATACTTTAAGACTACCCTGAAGAACCAAGAATGTATGTGACCATTTTTTTAACACGTGATGCCGCGCACACCGGCCGTGAAGATTTTATGGCATAAGGGATACACATAAAATATAAAATCTTAATACCATATTTATAATAGTGAATATTATCACAGATAAGATTGTATCATGATTATGGCACTGTCACTTATTCTATTCTTTTGGACGATTCTTATAAAACTTATTTACACAGCATATATTTGAACTTTGAAGTTTAACTTCTACCGACCATCCCGTGACAGTCACGATGTTTTTTTTAGTTCCGACGGCAAAAATGTTCATGAGTGAAACCGAGTATTCAAGCTCATATTATACATTTACTATTACTCAGTTGATATTGTTTAAATGGGTCCAAAAGCTTGAACTAGGTACTCTTTTGCGTGCAATTTCCGATAAGAATAGTACATTTGTATTATTTATTATCGAGCTACTTAGCTGCCATACTGTTTCAATAACTTAATTGTTCTTATTAAATCAATGATTCTTGTAAGTAACTCACTCTTTTTTTTTTTTACTTAAAAGGACGTCGCACTCACATTTGCGGTCTCCGTCTACCTAATGTGTAATAAACCAAAATTACACTACGCAAATCAATAAATGTTGTGTCTACGTTAAAATTAGAGTTAAAACACCTATTACTAATTTGAAAAAGGAGAATATTTTCTATAAATTGACATATTATTTTTATTAAATGTTTTTTATCAAAGAAGTTACAGCGTTTAATTGATAATTCTCACAATTTATCAAAACATTTATTTAATAATTCTAGGAAGTATAATACTGTGCTTCAAATAACATTGTTTGGACCACACTGAATAGCTGAAGGAAACTTCATTCCCACTTTTAAAATTCAAGGTCAAATGCATCATTCGATTGGTAGTTTATTATCCGAAATTGGAAAAATGCTAAATTTTTATAAATTTTTTTTGTGTCAAAGTCCAATCAAATATCTACTCAAACAAGTATGATTCAAAATTTCAAAAGAGGTCTCATTAAATCATTGCAAACAGTTTTGTGTGAAAGTAATCACCTCATACAGAGCTTCAAATCTAATCTAGAGTTAAGGTCCATTGATGAGTTGCAAAACTTTAAGTTAATTATTCACGCTGATCGCGTTCCTCAAGGAGAACATAGAGGTCAATATAATGCGCCTACAATCAATGAAGTAGCTGTATTAATAGTTTATGAAAATAAAGGTCCCAGAGATATAGTTCTGCATGGTCGGGGTGGACATTTGGGTTAAGTTTCTGAATTGAATAGTTCTTATGATACACTGCAATATCCGTTAATGTATACTAGAGGTGAAAACGAATATCACATTAATATTTTACAGCAAAATAACCAAATTCAAACCAAAACTGTCTCCTACGTACAATTTGACTCTCACATATTTATGGTTAGAGAAACAAGTCTAAATCACCTACATTATTACAAAATCTTATTCAGTCAATTCTCCGTAGACATGATGGCGAAAATGATTTCTGAAAGATTACACTTTATTCGTAACTATCAAGAACAACTACATGCGGATGATTATGTTCACTTCCGAGATGCTGTTAACAATGATGTAGATATTAATGCTAATAACGTGGAGCAACAATGAATTTTTCCCTCCTTTTTTACATGCTCTCCACATTACATGCATGAAAAAAATCAGGATGCCATGACTTATGTTCGTAAGTTTGGCCGTCCAGATTTATTCAATACTTTCACATGCAATCCGGAATGGCAAGAAATAAAAAATGAATAATTTCAAGATCAAAAGTCGTTTGATAGACACGACATAATTTTTAAAGTTTTTCATCTCAAAATAAAAAAGTTTATGCATTTATTAAAAAATAAATGTATTTTTGGAGAAGTAATTATGTATTGTTATTTCGGTTTATACGAATTGGTAGTGGACAGACGTTAAACATATTGTATTCCCTTCTAGTCAATATTCAACTTCTGTTAAAAATGTGTATAGATGGCGCACCGTGTAGTCGTGTAGACACCGCTGGCCAGGTTATAAAAAGAGTTAGTCGGTCGTAAACTCGGGTCCGCGCTGTTGAGCGAGATCGAGAGTATCGAATTGTATTGTCTTGTAATTAAGTTGTGTTAATAAAGTGTTCATGAGTAATTTAAATTGTTGTCGATTATATTGAGATTGTAGAAGTTAACATAATTGAGTTTATGTCAGAAGTGGGATATCAGATTGAAGAACATAGTGCGAGCACGTGCCGTGGGTGCTGTTCGGGAAGTTTGTTTGTGCGACTGATTATACGGTGTTTCTTTCATGAGTATACGTAAGATACACGGTAACGATTTGTCGTTTGCGTAAGGTATATATATTAGTAGGTACCTTGTGTATAATACTCGGAAAATCAATTTCGGTACACGTGTGCGGGTGCAAAGTTCACTGTTCGAGGGTAGTGCGTAACTTGGGGGTAACTAACCTTACTTTGAAACAGCGTTACCGTGATCACGAAAAAAAAAAAAATCAGATACGGTCGAATCAGTGATAAGCGTTATCTCTATATCGCCAGTGATAAAACGTGTTGTTATTAGTACGGAGTACACGCTACGTATGCTAGGCATAGTCGAACTATCACAGATATCGAAATGTTGGATGGACAACAAGTGAACGAAGAATATTCAGGCTTCTTCGTGCAATGATTTGATCGCGCTCGTCACGCAGTTACGGGAACAACTCGAAATAAAAACAACTGCTCCGGATGTAGCAAGTTTGGTGGCTGACATTGCAGAAAAACGTGCTCAAGTAACCAACCAAAGTAGGTTAGGATCACAGGTGGAGCGGGAGTCGTCGCACTCGAGTGGAATTCCTACGGGTGCTACCAAATTATGAGTGGTGTCCGATCTCAATAAAGGGATGGAAAAATGTAGAGGACGGGAGACTCCGTTTGAAGCGGAAGATTGGCTCATGGCTGACCGGAGTATATCAACCGTAAATGATTGGCCCGTTTAGTTATACTTTACAATATGTTAGGATGCATGTTGAGGGGTCGGCGAGAGACTGGTTGTCTGGACGCGAGTTCAAAAACTGGTTGGAGTTTCAAATCAGGTTCCATGCAACATTTGTGCGAACGGCTTGTGCTACTGACAGCGCTGATCAAATGAGGTCTAGGAAACAAGGACGTGACGAGACACTCATGGACTATTTTCAACCCAAAATGAGGATGTGCCGAGACTTACTCCTTTCGTTTGACGAGTCTAAGGACCACATACTTTAGGGATTGCATAATAAATATTTGGCTATAGAACTCTTTGGGCGGAGACATAAGGATGAAGACTTCTTGACGATATGCTGCGGTGGGACCGCATGAATAAATTGCACAAGGCGGAAGCGACATTGACAGGAATCCTACAAATCACTACACCATAAGGACATAAATATATATTTCATTTGGGTGATATAGGGGGGGGGATTAACTTCATATACGTCAATTTATGGGAAGCTTTGTAAACATCATATAGTTTGGCCAGTTTGGGGTATGGCTCGTAAAATTATCAAAATAAAATCGTCTCTTCGCAAATGTGTTACAAAACAATAATACGATTAATTGAAATTAATATTGTCGTATAAATAGGTTATAAAAATTAAGCAGAAAATATTGTAAATAATTGCAAGTATTTGTATTTTTGAATATTAAATCATACAGCTAAATTTTTAATTTTCTTAAGGACAAATGGTAAGTTTTGATCATTTGTTTGGTAACCGATGTTTAGTTTTTTTAATCTTGTTGTTAGTCCCTGTTTTTAATTGAAAGATTTTTTAATACATTTTTATAACTTACTTGAATTAATTTTTCATTAACTTAATGTTTACCTTGGTTTATTAAATAAGTGTATACTTACGTCGAGTTTTCGTGCAATAAGCGTCAAAGCTTTGTCCGCGTAATGCCTTGACAAACCGGTAAAGTTATGCTTCGATAAATTCGTTGCAACTTCTGCAAAAATCTGTAGCCATGTATTCGTCTGCGGCCCAATCAGGAGAACTCGTGCACTTGAATTCGCCAAACGATTGAATAATTTAGCCTATTATTTGATTGAAAATACAAAATTAATTTCATATAGGAGGATATTATCCAAAAATTTTTATAGACCTTTTCAAAAACATGCATTAAGTGTTGGAGATCGTCATTAAATTCTTGTGCTCTCGAATTGGACATCAACAGAAAATAATCAGCATTTTGGAATGCTTTTTGATAATCGTTAGTTACTATGAATTCTATAAACCATAATTCTAGTATCAATATTTTACTAAACGTCTTTAAAATCTTATATATAAAATTCTAAAATGCTAAAAATGCTGAAAACGAAAGCTGTTAATCATCGAACAGTGACAAAGAGGATTTTGACTAAGTATATCAACGAACGCCAACGTAAATTTTTGATAGCAATCACCTATACAGGTACAGAGGGTATAGATTCCAACAATAATCAGTTAACGAAGATAGAATAGTCTCCATTTTATTCCGCGACCCTTTTCTGAGGCCGTGCATGGTGGATTGTGATGAAAATCATCATTACAAACTCTTCTCAAATATTTTAGAAATTTGTCCGTGTTTCGTTTTTGTGAAATTCGCTGACACACAATGAACAATAAACATCACTTGACGTGACGGAATCCATCTGATGGAGTGTACGAGGTATGGTGTTCCTCCGCTCCTACGTCGGCCGTTACATTATTAACGATCCAGTGATTTTCCGATTAATTAACAAAATAGTAACATTTTATTCTTTGTAACAAATAATGAATTATGATACAAATTAGAAACTAAATAAATTCATTTTTATAAATTTTAATTTTAATACTATAATAACTAGGGCTCGAATTTATATGCATTTGTATGTTTTTTCTAAACAGTTCAAAAAATAGCTAGGTAAGCTACAACTTATAAATTATAGTCAATAGATCCGAAGTACAAAGTTTTATTTTGTATATTTTGCCATTTTTTGACATGTACTGCATATTTCTGTATTATACAATTTAAATTAATTAATTTTTAATATGTAATATTTTACTTATATTCATTAAAATAACGTATTTATAGATGTTATATTTATAGTCTATGTAAATTGACGAAATCGTTTTCTTATCTTATCTGAGACCTATCGGAACAATTAATAATATATATATTATTGAGTAGGTTTTCGTGAATCATAACATTAGTCGTGTTTGCTTTTTCGTGTTGTCGTGATCCAAGTGCTGCGTGTAATTTTCATTCGGTTTAATTTATTTATATTTAAAATTCCGAAAATCAGTGCAACACTACGTCTAGTAGGCCAAACAAATTTGTTGCCGAATATAAAGGTATTTTTTCTACAGATGGCTTAGTTTTAATAATCTATTTAATAGGTTAAGAACCTATTTGGAATTTCATTTTCACAGGTACAATATTTATAAAATATTCAGTAATTTCCATATTTACATTAATTATTATATGTTTTCTATTTTTATATGATCATAATATATTTATCACATATTTAGATGTATAATTCAACTGAATAACAAAAACTGGTATATGACAAAATGAACATATTTTGACAACCAGTAAACAAGTTAATATACATAATATTTGACAAATGTATCTACTATTAAAACATTTTACATACATTTTTTATTAAGTATACACATCGAAGATCAAAAACATTCTGTAATTGCAATCAAACTTTTGGTATTAAAATTTTTTTGAATATTGATATCATAATATATAGCTACGAAATTATCATAAAGTATAAATTATTACTTATAAAACTAACTAAATAAGTACCTATAATTCATTACAGATTATAATACTTAAGTTAAATATTTAAAAAATACTAATTTAAATTTAACAAAAAATATTTTTTGTAAAATACTCGCTATGGTTATTGTTTAAGTTAATTAAATTATTTATTAATACAGTTAAATATACTTGAAAGTCTTCTATTACAGATACATATATAATTAGTTATATACTATTAAACGCAAAAATAATTCACGTAAACCATGGCATTAGAATTAATTCCAGATAAAAATTCTTCTATTTATTACAAATATAGGTCATTATAGGTGAAAAGAAAAATTGTCTCCGTGTCAATGACAAACAAAATTATATTTGCATGTGATAAAAAATCATACTTTATATTTATTTGTGATAGCCAGTCTCGCCCGCGAGGAGGTACTCGCAAGAGACCTCCGAAAAGGCGAGATATAATATTGATGTTTTATATTGATATACGTTTACTATTGTAAAAAAGTGTTTTGTATTAAGATTTGTTTTATTAATTTGTATTGCCGTATACGTCGAAACCTACATTGACGTATACGACAAAGTTGGCGCCCAACGTGGGGCTCGAACCCACGACCCCGAGATTAAGAGTTGGCAACAAGATATTCACGATCCTGAAATTTGGATTTTTTTTCACCTGCGGTTCACTATTACCAAAGTTGACGGCCAGCATGATTTGGTTGTCACGACAACAAGGAACCCGGATTTCAACTTCAGGAAATATTAGATTTTTTTTTTGTGTAGATACCTACAAATCATATCAAGGTATACCTATTTATTTTTGTGTGTAAAATTTTTTTTGGTGGGTTTAACCAAAATTATTTTTAATGTGTAATTTTTTTTCCTCCTGAGTTTAGAGAATTATTTGATTTTATCTGTGGAAATGCGTTTTATTTTTAGTTTTCTTTTGTATGTTTTCTATGAAAAAAAACCTACATTCCCGTGTTTTATAAATACAACTTTGAGTACCTTAGATAGGTAAATATTTATTTTGACGTGTGTGAAATACGTTTTTCTAGTATTTTTTTTTGTATGTTTTCTATGAAGAAAAAAAACCTACATTCCCGTGTTTTATAAATACAACTTTGAATACCTTAGATAGGTAAATATTTTTTTTGACGTGTGTGAAATACGTTTTTCCAGTTTTTTTGTATGTTTTTTATGACGAATAAACCTACATTTTCGTGTTTTATAAATACGATTTTGAGTACCTATCATAGATAGGTACATATATATTATTTTTTGTCATGTGTGAAATACTTTTTTTTTTAGTAATTTTTTATTGTATATTTTCTATATAAAAAAAACTTACATTTTTTTTTCGTATCTGATAAATACGATTTTCAATGTACTTAAGTTAGATAGGTAAATATTTTTCACGTATGTGAGACATCTTTGGTTTGACCAAAACCTATTTTCAATTTAGGAAAGAAACATTTTTTTTTTTGGTTTAGGTGTAATCAATTTTTACCCGTTTACATTTTCACCACTACTTCTAGGTAAAGATTTTATTACCAAAAAGCTAGTTTTTTATAGGGAAATATTTTTTTTCTCTTATTTTTTTTTATTTTTCTCTCCCTTCAGATTTAATTATATTTAATTTTTTCTTTAAATATAAAATATAATATGAACGATCAAAATTTGACTCTCTGAAATTTCTAATTCAATTAATAAAATTACTGATATTTTTTCTTTAAAGAAAGAATAAATCAGAAAAAATCAGCTTATTAACTTGTGCTTATTAAAAAGAATTAAATATTTCGGGTAAGGTTAAT
>JAIPRL010006598.1:0-26621 GCA_025469235.1 Pemphigus obesinymphae
TTCTTAAACTGTATTTTTTTCTTTGATATTATCTCCTGTACTTCTTCTGCCCACCGCCATGTTTGCTTATCCTGTGGCATATTACCTCTACTCACGCCCACGACTTCCTTAGCAACTTTCTTAACACTCTCTGCTACCTTTTCCCACATTTCGTTTATATTCCCTTCCATGTTCCACATCCCTGTCCCAATTAGCTTTCTTATAAATACTTTTTCATTCTTTCTTTCTCTTACTCTTTCATTTCTTTCTCCATACCCATACCCTCCATGCACTCTATCATAATCTATTCTATAATAAAATGCTGTAACATCCTATAATTCATTAATAATTATATACTATAAATATTATATAAAAGTAAAATTTGAACGTTCTGTAATTTGTTTGTGTATCATAAATATTAATTTATAGGATCAGTGGATTTCTAGGATTGAAAAAATTGCCTATTGATATAAACAAAAGAAACTTGAAAATCGAAAATGTGAAAAGCAAACAATTTATTTATATTAAATAAAATATTTGTAAAAAATAAATTTTCAAAAACATTTTACTACATCAAATGAAAACGATGCAAGTATGCAACTATAATATAGGTACCTATATTATAATTATTGATAAACAAAATCGAATGTTAAAAAGAAACTTTTTCTACACCATGCACTATTGATTTTAATATTATTATAGTAATCAAATATGCAATTACAATTAATCTATAATAATAAATAATAATGGATTTTTTTACTTTTAAACGAATATAATAATTATTTTTACAGATTTAATGATATTATATATTGAGTCAATAATTGTGTAAGGCCAAACTACCACGTACATATTACATATTTTGTACACATCAAATCAGACTTTCAGTTACAACGACTATTACGAATTTATGTTTATGTTTTCCTATTTATAGAATTAATCTTTTTTACACAATGGCGAGAGAGTTTTATACACAATGTATATTGTATTTACAAATTACTTTTTAGTTTTCAATATAAATGTACCATCCACAAAGTATATAAATATAAGTTGTATGAATTTATTTCATTAGATGGTATCTTTTTAAATTTAATATCGTTTGTTTTACTCTATAAGCTATTAATACTATTTCGCAAAAGCGTGTAGTGTTATAGTTTTGTCTGAGAAGTTTTCTTATTTTTGGCGTTTTTAGAACTACGAGTATACAGCTAAAAAGAAAAATATTATTTCTTAATCTCGATCGTGTCTGTCTATTTTTTTATTTTAGTTTATTTTTTATCTAGTAAAAATGGAAATTTCATAAAGCAAACGTGATTTTAATAAATCCATTTTTCACAACACAATATAATTATGTATGCAATGTCGGCGTGAGAATTTCTGGGGCCTAGTACAAGATATATTTTGTGAGTCCTTATAAAAACAAGTAAAAAAAAAAAAGGTAAATAAACAAAAAAAAGGTCTTTTGTAAACTTTTCAAAAATATCTCAAGAAATCATATATTTTCTAAAATTTTGGACTTGGTTGCTGGGACATACTTCGCCCCCCTCTCCCCCAATGCATCTGCACTGTACTGTATATATAATTATGCAAGAATTTTTATTATGTAAAATATAGTTTCGGGCACACGCAACTCATTTTTTTCAAATTGTATCCGCAAATTTTGACTAAACATTTTTTTCTTCGTATTTTTTTATGAATTTAGTGTTCAAATTTATTTTTTAAATTTGAAAATAATCAAATTATAACTTACTGCTGTAGTTTCACATTTTAAAATCTCATTTTCTGCTATAAATCTATCATTTTATAATTTTGAATATAAATATTAAAAAGTATATACCTACGCATAGATTCGACCACTATAATAAATGAAGATAAACAATTGTGTATTCTAATAATGATAGTGGCTTTATGCATATAGTATTCAATTAATACATTTTTATAACCATTGTAGTTAAATTTGATAAGAGTGAAATAAATTAAATGTTTTATAAGTTATAACTTATTATAGGTAGGTAGACCTACTTTTAATTTTGATTTACTTAAAAACGCTAAAAGTAAAAATAATAGTTTATTTTAGTTGAAAACTTAAATATTTGGTTTTTAACTTAGGTATAAATCTATATTCATTTTATCATTTAATAAGTGAATATAGGTAATATGTAGATATTACATATAGTAATATGTCGTTAACATTGATAGGTTATATAAATATTCACATAATATTAATGGATTTTGGGAATATTTTGCGTCAAGGTTTACTTTAATTTGGGTCTTAGTTATATCTTTGAAATATCCCCATTGCAATAACAATTATTATATGTTTTATTGCTACTTGCTGAATAGTGCATTGACGTTATTTTAAGATAAGTGAATTTTAAATTATATATTTATTTGATAGAGCTCTTTTTAAATGTAATAAAAATTCAGTGATATACATTTTACACAATGGGTATACTTTTAAATATAATAGGTATAAGAATTACAAAATTTTACAAAACGACTCCAACATTAAAAATACATTAATATAATGTGCAGTTTTGTATAAATTATATACTTACTATTTAGCAATACATTAATATGTCATTGAAAGTTATAATATTATATATATCTATAATTTATATTGATGAAAGATGGAGTGAATTATAAAACAATAGGGATATCTATGTAAGTAAAGTATGGAAGAATATGGTGTACAGGGTGTTAAAAAATTATGAAATATTATTATATAATTATAAAATACACATATTTTGTATCCATGTGTTCCATATTTTTTTAATACTCTATAAAGTATAAATTGAGTATTGACAGTGTCGTAAACAATTATTTGAAGACTATATAAACATGAAAAAATAAAACCTCATCAGATCCCCCATATTCCAGGGGCATAACTAGAAGAAAAAAATATGAGTAGGCCTACAAGTCATAACGTATGTTCATAGATTTTTTTTTACTATACTAAAATTTACTCAATTCCGAGTGAATTCGGTCTTGGATTCCCGAAAGCCGATATCTTCAAATACCCATGGATAATTCTGGAAGGTTTTAGGGTTGTAATATATATCTAAAAATTATTCGTTTCCTCGTATCTTACAGGACATTCCTGTAAATGTGTTAAATTTATTTATGAACAACATAATTTAATTAAGTTATATTTAAAAGTTTAAACTATATAATTTTACATAATATAGGCACATTTGTATTGTAAAAATAAATCGAATAGAATGTATTTATTGCCCTCCAAAATTAAGGAAACTGTTTTTTCGAGCTACGTCCGAGTTCAATCCCAATGTCTTTTTTTTATACCGATTCGGTACAAAAATAAAGTACTGAAATAGTAGGTACATATCAATCCCACCCTAAATTAAAACCTTCAGTTATTATAAAAATTAGTATATTTATATAAAATACAATTTAACGACTTTTATTAGTTATTATTTTTCATTATTTTATTTATAACTCGTAAAAAGTATGATCATAGGTAATATGAAAAATTTAATTTCGAGTTCCTTATAACTATTAAGATTAAGCTTAAAATATTTTTTTTTTTTTTAGCACAGAAGCTGTGAAACAATGATTTAACAAAAAGAAAGTTTTAAAAATACTGAATAAAACAAAAGTTGTTTTATTTGTCATTGGATACTTATGTATTTTGTTACATTCTGTAAATACTATTAAATTATGTAATTATTATAAGTTCTTATATAGGTATACAAATGTTTTATTACTAAAAATAAAAATAAAAATGAAAGACAATATACAAGTACTTACTGTATTTTTTTAAAATTCGTCATTGAATCTGTGTAGGTACCTATAATTTTCTTTATACCGGGACAGAATCAATAACATGTACCTTTTTTTTATACCGCAGAATGGAACTACCTACTATAGTAGGTATACTTTTTATCGTACCTAATGTTTATGTTTGGGACGGTACTATCGGATGCAGCCGTTTTGCCAAACCCTATAATATATTAATATTATCGTTTCTAACGAACTTATGGGATTTTTTTTTTACTTTGATAATTTTTTTCCTAAACTTTTCTAAAACTACACATTATATAAATTAATTAAAATCGTATTTAGTGCATATAGATTTTATATAGTGTAGTTTATAAACGTATACTTTTTGTATTTTACCACATAACATGAATACAATCGCAATATACTTACATGTCTTATGCCTTATTGTCTTTGCAGATTTATTGCCGACCAGCCAGTAAACGTCGTTGGTTCGACGATGCACCGGTCGCGTAATTATATTGCTAATGAACACCATCATCATTCGATTGTTCGGATAATTTTTTCTCGAACATTCCGAGTACTTATATTATATGAAATTACCCTGGTTTCCGTTTTTTTTTTTTTCCGTAAAAAATAATATTATATGCAGTCGTTGTTTTATTGTATATGTTCAGCTGCATATTATGTCTCGTCGAAACGGACATCGTCGTCGTAGATCGCGACGACGGCGAAGATGATATAAATAGATAGAGATACATATCGTCGGGGGAAAATCGGTTTTTTTTTTATCCATCGTAAAGAACCTATTCGAAATAAATTAAGAATGAGAAAAAAAAATCCACGTGCGCTCGCGTACGACGTCCGTTTTTTTTTTTTTTATATCGAGGTTTCACAGTTTTTTTTAAACAATTTCATTTATTAATTACTCGGTTTTTTTTTTTACATTCAATCGCACGTGTCGTGTCTGCCAATAAAATCGTATTTCTTTGCACAGCCCGTTCGTGTATACGACGATCGTTTATGAATCGAAAAACAGGATTCATTCATGGAAAGAACGGCTGTTTACGAACGCAGAGCTCGTACACGCGGCGCCGGCGAATATGTCTATTATATATAGTGTACGCGTCGGGACCTTGAGTGGAACGTCGCGCCGTCGTCGCTTAATAGCTTTGGGCTCGCGTAGACGCCGCCGGCATTTTTTTTTTTTTAGAAAAAATAACGCCAATCTTCGTAGTCATTGTGTGCACTGCAGTGCACTGCAATTTCACCAAAAGTATATATACCTATTTTACGATACAATTCTCGTTTCCACCAAAAAATATGTATATTATTATATTAGAGGGGCTAAGTCCCCCTAAAATCATTCATAGTCCCCACTCTCCTCGAAAAAAAAAAAAAAATAAAAAATGATTTGTATTTAATATATAGTTATATATATATATATATAGCGTAGCCTCGTGCATTATAGTGTTTTAAGTATAATCGCATATTGGCCTCTTCGAATTTAAAACTCAAATATTCCTTTCCACCGTATATAGCTAGGTAATTAGACAACACCCGTTTCAAGATCAGTGAAAAATGACACAACTCGATAAATATACTTATCACCAAAACTATTCAATCGTTCAGGCATGTTGGTCGTCGTAGAGAAAACGGCCTGTGACTATGCCACATTACGCCATGACTGTACATAAAGTTGATGGCTCGAATAGTTTTGAGTTAAATTATTTGCTAAACCGTTCAAAAAAAAAATAAATAAATAAATATTGGTCATTATTGTGAAGGCTACGATGAAAAGGTTCTAAATCACATTTTTTCAAAATTTACTTTTTATACAAAAATAACATAAAAAAAGTTCATTTTTGTGTCTAAAAAATGTTTTCCCTAAGTGCATTATTGAATGAATTACATACAAAAGTAAAAGGTATTCCATATCTACTATATTCAACAAAAATTCAGTAATCTATTAATTTTATTTATATATTTTAGTTAGCACTCAAATAATCAAATCATACCTAGGATGTCGTAATAACAACGATTGTACGAAAAATATGTTATATTCGATAAAATTAATACATTTTCACGAGAGAGTATGAAAAAGTTCTATCTATAGTTATCAATGAAAACATTTTATATAACGTTATTATTATTATTTTTATTGTATTAAAAGATTATGTTTATATAAAACTTTTTCATAATAATACTTTTTATGTTATTTATTTATATTATAAATAATATATTAGTTATTTTAAAACCTAACTAATGATTGATACAATTTAAATACAAGTAGAACTTCACATAAAATCTGGTATAAATTTTGTTTCAATAACTTCTATAGGATACATAAAAAAGGTTATATAAACGATCAAACCTTATAAACATTCTTCTAAACAATTTCCAAAAATTGGAAAATTTTCGTACTATGTATAAATAATGAAGTAATGCCTGTTTTTATAACGAGGTCATTTGAAAATGGCCATAGTGAAACTTTATTCATTATTATTTATTTTTCATCATTTTAGTATTCATTGTATTGTTGGTCGTTGTTGTAAAGATTCTGATATATGTTAGACTTTTATATAAAATATATAAATATATATACAATATATAAATATAATATATAAAATATATAAGTATATATAATATATAAAATATTACAGGCGCAGGACTTCTTAAAGGGACGCTACACTAACCATTTTTAAGGGGTTCTGTGTAGGCAATTTTTAAGAAGTGTTAAAAAAAAATTTAATAATTAAAAAATGTTAAAATACATTTTAAAAGTAATTTATACTTCTACCATCTCAAATCTATACCACTTTTAATTGTTGTGTAAATAATAACATTAGTTTAAAAACTACATGTGGCTTTCTAATTTTAGTTTAATAAAAAATTACCATAAAAAAAAAATAACTACACTAAATAAAATATAAGAACTTCAACTAAAACCGAGCATAGAGCTTTTATTCGATAAATATATTTAAATATCCAATATTTTTATTTTAAAAAACGTCAAATTTCCAAATTTTCAAATTAAAAAAAAAATTGGAAAAATTATGTAACTAAACAACTATGTTCGTTCATAGTAAAATATATTCTCATCTATCATGTTCAGATATTCTGTTTAAATTTTTAATCTAAGATCACTAGAAGAGAATTTAAACTTCTTAAATACAAACCAATAGCGCTATGTCATAAAACACGTGTTCTGTAAAATAATAATTCAACAATTTAGTTGTCCTTTCTTATAATTGTTGATTATTGTTGGAAAGTAGTGAAATTTGTTGGTACTTTGTTTATACTTGTACTCTCTATAATTTTTAAAAAAAATATTTAAAAACTGCTAAAAAAAAAATATAAAAAAATAAACGCAACTCGATAAATGTTCACCAAAATAAAATAAAAAAATATTATATGATCCAGTATCTAAATGTATCAGGATCTTTTAAAAAAACAATGAATAAATAGAGTACAACATTTTTAGATTATTTTCGAGTATTTATGTTTTATAATATTACTCAGTTGCATGTTTGTATTTAGCAGCGTAAAATTAAAAAAAGGCAATAAAAAGAAAAAAAAAGTTTTGTAATATTTCCAACAGACTAAATCTCATTGAAAAAAACTGTTATACAATTACTGTATTTTTACTAAAAATTGAAGTATATGTTTATTGTATACGTATAATTAAAGATACACTGAAATATATATATATATATATATCACTTTAACAAGTGTAATGTGTATTTGTTATGCGTATTTTATAATTTGGTAATATTTATAAGCGCCTTTTCATATTTATCACGCATCCATACATACATTATTGCATAGTATTATTATATTATGTATTATTATTCCTTATATTATACAATATCTATTATTTACTATTTAGGTTTATTATATTATGTATATTTTTGAATTAATTTAATTGAAAAGCTATTAATATTGAATCATAAATATTGTGTTATTAAATTTTTATTTTATATAAGTATTTTTTTTTTTGAATTTAATATATTGATAGGTACCTATATATAAATAATATTGAATCTTTAGTGTCTATATATTTAGGATTTTAGGGGAATATACTTTGCAAACATTTACTTGTACATATATAACACTGGTTATTTTTCTTCCACTATCTTATAAAATATATCCCGCTATTCATCTGCTCTTAAGGGAGGAGTTTCTATTTTATGTTTGCACAATTTTTTTTTATATAATGAAATAAGTACTGTACAATCAATAATTTCGAAGCAATACATAAAATAAAATAATTTACATAAAATTGTGTATAATAGTTATGGTGACTTCAAACGAGCAATATAATATTGTGCTAATGCATAATATGTTACGTCATATACTAGTTTAAACTTTAAAGTCTATCATACGTGGACGGATAAATAAAACTATTTGCGGTTGCAGCACATAATATGAGTTTCAATATCTGCTTTTTAAATTTGCAAAACCGAAATATTTTATAGGGAAATAATTGAATTCATACACGAACAAATAATATTATTATGCTGTCTACAATACCTATTGTTTTCTTTTATTCTAACTACACAACCATTGTATCAATTTTAGGTAACAATATTACAGACTTCACATTAAAAACGCCCGACCCGGATATATTATTATACATTTGATTTCCTGTATATACCTGGTACAATGGTTTTTAGTGTAAGACGTTTTCGGATATTATGGCCAATAAACAATTTCGCTATATATTTTCGAGAACAAATCTAAAAAAAATATCTAAAACTCCTACCTGCAACTTAAACAATTTTAAAAAGGTGGCGCCAATGTAGACAGTTGTAATTGTTGTAAAGGCATTTCAATGAAAATATTCTTGTCACTTTCGTTATAATGTCTATACGACTACCTCTAGGTACCTAAAGTATTGTTTTTTAATGTAACGTTTTAAGTATTGATAGTAGTAATAATAATATAACAACGAATAATATTAATAAACGTTTATTTATATAAGAAATTATTATATTATCAAATATACAAATATAAGTGTACAATTCGTGTTCAGTAAAAACAAATGAACTGTATTTGAACTAGTTAAGTTAACTATTATTATTTTTATTGAACTTAGTCTTGAACCAGCGCATACCTAGTAGACAATCGTATATCGTATAATACAGATTTCTATGTAGGTACCTACTTATTAGGCGGAATCATTTTCCTCCAAAATTATTCAGATTCATTTTCATCAGAAAAAAAAATTTATATTTATTTTCCTCCACATATACAATATAAGTACCATTATTATCAAAAAAGTGATTATTTTTAATCGTTAAATATTTTCCCGCCAATATAATAATATTATGCTACCTAAATACATAAATAATAAAAACAAATACAGGCAATGCACTGTACATACATTCTAAATTATTATATCGAGACTGTTATCATAACAGGTTTATTAATAACATACCTAGATAAACTTACAAATAAAGACTAAACTTTATAAGTGCGTTATTCTTATGTCTAATTTCTCTAAAAATATATTTGTAAACTGTAAACAAGTTTATTGATATCTACTTTCGAGTTTTGACTAATTTTATAATGTTTTATTACCTCTACGCCCTACTTATTGAAATTGTATCACATTCTTAACATTGTAAGTACTTAGAGTAACATTGATAACAGCACCAGTGTGAATGAACAAGCCCGAGCTTTATTTTAAATTATAAGAAAGCTTACGGCTGTTAACTCTTAGAGGACATATGCCTACTTCTATCATGGATATTATTGGATAATCAGTATTTTGCCTGGAGTATTCTATAGACATAAATTCCAAAAAAAGTATGTAGGCAACACACTTGTGCTTCCACAATTTTAATAATCCCTACAAATTTAAAAATGTAACGGTCGCCAAACCGGGCGCAGATGAACTGCAGGGTGGATTATAAGTAGGATATTTCCCTCCATTTATATTATTATCACCGTTGTTTTTATCAAATTGTTTGATTTTACCGGGAAAAATTTAAATAGCAATTAGTGTTTCAATCTTTATAAATCCTAGTAAGACATTCAAACTGAGATTTATTTGACTCAGGATAATATAAATTCTTAATACTTTATTTTTTAAATGCTTGTTTAATTAAAAATGTTTACGGTGTTCAAGTATTAGTCTACAAATATAGAATTAAACCAGTAAATGAACGAATAAATATTCATAGTATATTAGCATTTCATAAAATTATGCTCACTATCCAGTGGGCAGTAAATAAACATAATATATTAATTTATTAAATTTCATAATATTTAGATTCAGTAAGTGAACATTGTTCATTATAAATAATAATTTGGTAGTTTTATTATTATTTATTATTATTATAATAATAATGAAAAATTTTATGAAATAAATGAAGTGTTCATTTACTGGTACTGGGAAAAATTGATTTGAATGATTTTATTATTATTAAATAATTAATTAATATTTACGTTTAAGTTGAATTAATTCAAGCTAGTTCGTTACAGAACTTCTTAAGCATAAAATACATATAGTTTGAAGTCTTTAATACTAAAATATGAGTAGATATAGGCTTTCCAATGTTAAAAAACCTTTAAGTGTTAATTTACTGGTACTGTTACTCTACAAAACTATTTAAAAAAGTTTAGCATTTTAAAAAAAAAATATCAAAGATCAACCACAGTGAGAGAAGGTAGGATGGGGCATTTGACCTATAGTTAAAATTTATATAAATAGATATATTTAATTTGTATTGTATTACTGTATATTGTTGTTAGACACTTGTTCAAACGTATCTTCATTTTTCAATATTTTTTGGTGGTCAAAAATAATATGCAGTCATAAATTCACAATGTAAAAGTGTGTATGCAACACAAATAAAATGTCATTAAAAAATATTTTTGAGTTTTAATCATATTATTTTATCATATCATATCTATATTATTACTTTTTAATGTTAAAAATTTTTTTTTAATTTGACTTTTTTTTTTTAATGTATAGTGTATACGTGTGTATAAACCAAAAAAAGCCAAAATTTATCTATTTACATATATTTTTTTAAACAATTTGATGTAGGTACAAATAATATGGGGTAATATAATTTTGTTAACTTATACCTAATTTATATCAACTGCTTAATTAATAATTAAGATTCGGATGTCTTTATACTACAAAAGTAATAAAAAAGTATTTATTTGTGAAAGTATCAATAAATACTTTTAAATAACTAGTAAAAATCATTTTTAAACTATATTGGCATTTAAATACTTTTATAATTCTATATAGTTAAATACCTAAATAGGTATGTATTTTAAATAAGTACTTTTTAAAATAGTATCCGTATCTACATTTAGAATATATCTAAAAAGTATCTCTTACATTACTGATAAATATATTATGTACCTATATAGTTTTATGTATATTATTTACTTTTTTTAATAAAACTATTATAAAAAGTAGATATACTAAATTTAATGCTTACATACTTATTTTGTCATAAATTATCGATATTTGTATTATAATAAACTACTCCGAGTTACGTATCTTATACGTACATCTATAAATAATAAAATAAATATAATTATATTATCTCAATAAAAATAAAATTTAGTTTAACAATTTTGAAAGAGTTATCAGCAGGGCTTAAAGTGTAAGTAATTTCCAGGGAGGACTAACTTCCCCATACAGTTATAAAACGTTTCATATATCATTATCTGTATAATGTATAATGTATATGTAATAATGAATATATACAGATTGATTATTTTAAAAATGCTAACCCCACTTTTAACCGCGAATAATAAACAAATTTGAAATTTATTTCATGTAACATTTAAAGCATTATAATAATACTATATTTTTATGAAATAAATAATTTTTATAAAAATTTTAATATTTTGAAAAAAAAATTTTTTTTTTCATAATAATAAAGTTATAAGAGTAAGGAGTGGTTACCATTTAAGAATACTAAAAACTAAAAAAAACATACAGATAAAAAATAGTATAAAAATAAATTATTTCACAAAAATGAAAGTACTTTAAATTGAACTAGAAAAAATTCAAATTTATGTATTATACCTACATGGCTAAAAGTGCGGATGAACATGCTTAAAAAATCACGTTGTGTACCTATATATATAAATATATATATATATTATATATGTTTGTATGAAGCTTAATTTTACTTTATTTAATAAAGAACTTTTTTAAAATAAAACAATTATAAAGTACTTAAATAGGAACATAAATTGTATTTTCTTTAGTGTATGTTTTTTGAACATTAAATAACAGAAATTCATAAAAATATTATGTATAATATGTATATTCTAATATTATATAATATTATTATTATCTTAGTATAAAAATGTGTATTTTAAAGTAAAATAAGTAAGTTTAAAGTAACACGAAATACCAAGTAGTATATGTCAAATACACCAGTCATATGAGACTGGCAGGATTCTATCTTAGTCCGTGATTTTTATTAAATACATTTGATAAAACTAAAATATATTTGAATATTTGAGAAAAAAAAAAAAGAAAGGAAAACTAAGATTTAATTTCAGCGGAATTCTGAATTATATTGATTAATATTTGGTTATAGTTTAAGCGTTCCGGTGTATCTTATGGAAAAATTGTTAAAGAGGACGCTTTTTAACCACCGTTAGAGGTAAAAGGACTGAGTCCCCCTGCGTTCCCCCATTTTAACCCCTGGTTATCAGTGTCGTTCGGGAAGGGTAAAATTATTGCCGGTCCGTAAAATGAAAACAAGTTATCCAGTACCTACTCAGAGTCAGAGATATAATATATACAATGTCAGAAAAAGAAAAAACATTAAATATATTATTATGTTATGGCATATATTTTAAAAACAGTGATATATTTTTTTATAGATACATTTTCCACTATTTTATTGTATTTTTGGATATTAAAAAACTATGTTCAACATATTTTATGTATATGTTTATATAAATAATATATTTATACATTTACTCAACCTAATGTAGGTACCTATGTACTTTTAATTACGTACAAGCGATTGACTAAAATATTTACATAGAAATTAAATTCAATAATGTGTTATTCAGAATGAGAAATATAAAGAAATAATATCTATATGCTATGCAGTTTATATGATAAAAGTAATAACTATATAATAATCAATGAGTATGTAGAACCTGAATTTCAATGCCATTTCAAAAAAAAAAAAAAAACCAAAAAAATATATTTAGAAATGAATAATAATGCCAAAGCCCACATTACAGGAATAATGCCGTAAAAAACGACTATAAAAAAGTTTTATTAATTTTTATTTGTTATATTTTAGTTTTATCAATTTTTATTTATAAATATATACTAATATATACCTATATATAAAAAAAGTGTGCATATCGCCCTTCGGGTGTTGGTAGGGATGGAAGTCCTTCGTTTATCGGACAGGATACTTTTGGTGGATGTATTGCATTCAATAAAATGATTAAAGCGGAACTTTGGTGTAATATAATAATAATTACTTATAATTTAGGATATTGCGGGAGAATATATTGAATTTTAAAGCAATAATAATTACCTATTTTCCATAAAACGATTGCTTCGATGTAATAATTATAAAAAAAAAACGTTACCATGAAAATTTTATTTGTGTTTTTGTTATTTTCTTATATATTCATAAATTATTTCCATTATAAAATGTAGTTTTTCCTTTTGCTTAGGGAAAATACTGGGAAAATGACCTTTTAAAAGTATCTACTATATAGAATCAATTTTCTATTAAAAAGATCTTTATCCCAAAATTACTAGGTACTCGACTCCTTCTGGTTTACAAAAAAAAAATTAAAATAAAATAAACATCATTGTAAAACCACTAGCTTCCACGCTTCACTCAGAAACTAAAATAATAGTAAAATGGTTTCAGATAGTTGTGATATTTATAAATAAATATATATAGTATATAGTAATATAGTTATATCATATATGAATATAGTATATTGTTGCACACGCAGACTAAAAAAAAAAAAAAAACAGAAAAATTATATCTTAATATAGATTTATATGCTTCAATATATTATACTCTATGATATAGCCTATATAGCTATTTATTAATACATATATTCATATTTTTTAAAAAGATTAATATTTTGTTGGAAAATGTAAAAATTGGATTTTTAATATAATAAAATATAATTTCAAACTTCTTAAAGTTTCAACTTCTGTAATATTGTGAAATTGATAAGAATGAAAAAGTAATATTTTCAATAAAATGATAGAAACACATAAAAAATAGCAATAAAAATTATACTAATATGGTACTATATATTATAAATACAAGTACAGGGCCGTCTCGAATAAACATTTTTTTTTTTTTGGGGGTGGGGGGGGGGAGGCGTATGTGTCTCAAAAAAATACCGACAAAATACATAAGGTCATCAAATTTCGTCTTAGGTTTTGCCGACTATTTTGACGTGAAATATTTACATCGCATATTAATATTTTGCCCGAAAATCGAGAAACTAACGGATCCGAACGAGAAACCGATTTTTTAAAATACCTCGAGCTTAACGGAAATAAAATTATTATAATAGGTACCTACCTAGGCATTGTTTTTTACGAATAAAGTAGGTAACTTATTATAAAAGTATAGGTATACATTTATTGTTTCACGAGTAGGTATACGCATATATTATAATAATATGTATATAACACTTTATAGATACATAAAGTCGTATCTACTCTGAATATTCACTGGATATTTATTATTTTCTACTCCGTAATATAATCTCGCATTTACGTGAGGTTTTTTAAAACGTGTCGGTATTGTATATATGTATATAATATGGAAAAATGTCATAAAGTATAATATAAATTATAATAGTTATAGCTAGGCAAGTATAGCTATAGGTACGTACGTTCTGTTTATAGTACATTTTTGAATTTTATTATTCGTTTTTAAAGTTGAATATTAATATTTTTATGTTCTCCGTAGGTATAGGTATAGGTACACGACGAGTCATTAAAATATTTGGAATTTTTTTCACAAAATTCAGCATACATTTTTCTCGGTGAAGTAGGTAATATTATATTATTAATCTGTAGGTATACCGCTGACGACTACCAATACGCGACCGCGCCGGTATACGATATTATAATTCAATAACCACGTTTGTGTCAACAATTTCAGGTAAGTATTTAATTATTCTCCTTGCGGGTTACGCGACTGCGGCATCGGCAGCGTCGCACATTGGTCGAAAACGGCTCTAAAAACGCACAGAATATAAAAAAGATTTTTTTTGTAAATCTATTTTTAACAACCTAATTATGCAGTAGATATCATAAGAAATTATATATGTATATATGTACATATTTTTAAATTATTATAACGTATATTTTGTATTTATATATTGTTTTAAAGTGATTCAGTTAGGGCGCGGGTATAGTTTGTAGACATTTCAAGATATTTTTGAATTAGCAATTTTCATATTAATATGTTAGTAATATAATATATTGGTTGTAAAATGTGTATGTTTCTTGTAATATTAATACGATAGGCACATATTTGTCATTTCATAAAAAGTTTCACCCGGTTTTATTTTGGAAATATTTTTATATAAAATAATATATATGTTCTTTAAAATCTATCGACTAAGCTTTAATTCGCAATCTTTTTGGTTTATGCAATTTTCATTACCTAATTGAGATTCGCGGAAAAATCCCAGTCGTTGTCATTACAAAGTACAAATTTATTATAAAGTACATTATTTATTAAACTAATTATTACACAAATCTCTTTTGTTCTGGAATTATATGCTCGTGGAGAAATGTACAATAATGGTAAGTAATTATTAATATATGATAATTTACATAGTTGTCAAGAAAAAAAAAAGTCTAATAAAAACAAAAACGCAATATATTTGTAATAAGACAATATACGAGTAGGTAAAAGCAATAAGTATATTTTAACAATATATTATTAAAATACAAATATTCATTAAAAATATATAAGATTACATAATAATTGGTACAATAAATTATTTTTATAATAATAATTATAGGTAACTCTATATATTTTTTGCATTTAGATATCTTAATAGTTAATAGGTATCTACATGCAAAAAAAAAAAAAAAATAAAAAAAAAATTTGTGTAGGTATAATTACCTACACAAATGTATAGTGTAGACCATAAAATACTCATATAATAATGTAATATACGAGTATATTACGAGAAAAAAAATTATTAACATTTTGGCTGGCGTAAAATATTTGAAGGTCTATAATATATATAAATGTCGGCGTATTAGTTGATGAAAGGAAGTATTTTATTTTAATATTTTTATTAATAGTTGATGAATCTTTTCATTTTTGTCAAAAAATGTTTGTGGCCCATGACAATTTCTACTCGCTTAATGTGACACTGTACAGTGCGTACACCCAAAATAAGTATATACTTTATACCAGTAGGTACATTTTGTAGTAGTTGAAATTCAAGAAAATTCATGGATATAGATAAAATTGGAGGTTTCAGCACCATGGTATTGTCAATTTTTTATTTACGTAAAAAATTTCATAGGAACGATAGGAGAAGGAGTGATGCTTGAATGTTTATTGCTATCTCGCATTCTTTTCGTAAAGAAGTGTTACTACGAAAATGTTAGCTAACTCAGTTAACTGATGTAATGTTAATTAACATAACGTTAGCTGATTTTTACAGAATTACTATATAGGTACCCTTGTAATTTTAAAAAGCGTCCCTCTAGATCTTTACACATCAAATATTGATCTTTATTTAACTTTTTAACACAATTATGGTTATATTTTCATCATTATTACTAACCACCTTTGTTAGTTTAAATTTGTGTAATATTAGCTTTACGTTTTACAGTTAATTTTTCATAAATATAAAATTATGAAACAGTATTATTCGAATATTTCGGTTGGGGGCGAGTTGGGAGACCCTCGGTCGGAACAGCCCTGTACATATAATTTACTTATTATATATATAGGACCTATATATTATATAATTAGTTTTCTTCTCCTCCTTCACCTTCTCTCCCAACTATTTGGGCCTAACTTATTTTATAGGTTTTCATTTTTCTTAAAACGTCTTTGAAATTGCCTATATAGAACCCCTTAAAGTTGGGCGTGAGACATATTAAAGTTAAGTAAAATATGTTTAAATATTAACGTTTAACAAAGAAATTGACAAATAAAAAATTAGTTGAATTTTAACATAATTTAATCTACAATTAATTTTTTTTATTTAATTGGTTAAAAACATGGGTAAATGTCGGTGAACTTGCACAGCCTATATTGCCTACTGAATATTAATATTATAAATATATATATATATATTATAAATAGATATATAATAATATCGATTGTTGAGAAAAACTATTATTTTATGAGGTAGAAGCATGAAATACGATTATTTTGTTTCAAATGAGAGTCCTTGTAAAAATGCGAATACATTTCGCTGAATCATATTATATTGTGTCCGAATAACATTTCTACACGGTGGTCCACTGTAGTGAGTGGGTTTGAAGGTAGTCCTTAGTACGAGTATACTCGGTCAGACATACTAAAAATTACATTTTCTTAAAATATATAAAAAAATATAATGTTTTAAGGGAATTAATTATCAGGATTAAAATATTCCCTCAAAATATTAGTTTACCTTATGGAATTTTCAAGTAGGTATAATACATTTTTTATGCTGTCTAGACGTGTTTATTTTAACATAAAATAACAAATTTTTAGGTAAAATTTTGTACTTAGAAATATATTTTTCAAATCATGATCGAAGCAATTGTAATATTATTACACTACGTATTATTACATTTAATGAAAATATGTAGGTAGGCTACTACCTACATTAATATTGTTTTTCACTTTATATAAGTGTTGGATATTTTTGTCTTTTTCTAAATACTTTTTAATTTCATTCCAATGTAAACAATATTTTTTTGAAAAACGTTATAAAAAGTCGGCAATTTAAACTTTAGGATGCATTTATAGCCAGAGGCAGATTTGAGGGGAGGGGACAGATTTTTTTATCATTATTTGAGGAGGATAAAATTGATTTTGTATACAGATTAGCCCTTTATTTCTTAATGAGCTTCATATTTGCCTCTGTTAACAGCTTAGGTAATTCTGATCACATAGAATTCAGGTATCAGGCGGTGGTGCCATAGCTAGTTGGGGGAATGAAGGCACGTGCTTCTCTGAAACTTTATTTTATTTTATTATCTAAGGTTCTAGTCTATAGGGTGGGCCTAGGAAGTTGGTGGGTATTTATAGTAGTATAGTAGTATATTATTTGTAAATAATCAAAAAAACGATCTTCCATTTTTTACTAATATGTTGACTGACCATTTAAAGGGAGATTGACATCTCCATCTTATCTCATTTTTTATTCTAATTCATGTTATTGTCAACCTAATTCGTAAAAGTCATAATTCTAAAATACGCATAGGTATTTATTAAATTATACCTGTCAGTTGATGAGAAAATTTCATGGCGGTGTCGGCGGTTGTAGAAGAGGATTGTTCACATATTAGAATCTATTACACATCATAGTTACTCAGTGGATGCATTAGATGTACACGCAATCAAGCCATCACATAGCAGTGGTGGCTCTAGTATTTAATTTAGGAGGGGAGGGGGTTGTCAAAAATAATCGGGTTTTCCCTTATTTATTTTTTTGCTTATTTTCTTGTTTTTCAAAACGTTTTTAACCAGCTTGGGCCTCCACCATTTCAAAAGACCTTTTTTTTTTAGGAATTGAATTTGGAGGGCATAGACTCCTAGGCCCCTTAAACTACCACTGTCACAAAGCTATAAATAGATAATATATAATGTAATTGTATCTGTTAGAATATAAATTAATATACCTACTATATATGAAAACAAAATAAGATGTGTATGTTAGCACAACTATAAAAATAGTGTAATATAGCAAGTTTTATTATTTAGCCCCAGTTTTCTAAAAAAATTATTTATAATTAATATAATTATTATTTATAATGAATAAGTATTCAAATATTATATGGTGTTACTATTATAGTATTCACTATCAAACAATGAATATTATTTCATTTTATAACTTAAAAAAAAAATAATAGATGTTAAGAGTATCGTATAAAAACGTCATGGGAAATTTTGGGAGGGGGAGGGTTATAACTTCTTAATGTCCCCATTTACGTGTGCCACTGATTATTACATTTTTAACACGATCATTTGGGTGTAAAAATAGTTACTGTGCCCGAGTACGCGTATGAGCTTGCGCATTATATTATATGGACTCGATATATTTCTACATGGTTAGGCACAGGATATTTGATATTGATTTTAATTACCTACATAGGTACTTATAATATACGCACATAGACAAGAAAATTCGTTTCCATTTGAAGTGACACATGCGATTTTTTTACGACGGTGTTTGGTTTCGAATAATTCAGAATTAAAAATATAAAAATATAATATTTACTTGATGCAGATTACCTACTGATTTAACTTGGGAAAATTTTATGTAAAGTAAAACAAATACGTTTGTTAAAATAATAGTTTAAAGTATTTTTAGTGGTATATTTCACGAGGAAAAAATATATTCAATGGATTTGATTCTCCCCCCCCCCTATTTTTGCACTCTAAATATATTTTTTTGCAGCAATCGTTTGAATAACATTGTTTATTCTTCTAATGTTTATTAAAATTAATTGAAATATTATTTCATATTATATTGATAATTTATTAAATATTGAATAGTTACTATAATAGGATTAAAAATAGATATAATGTTATGAATTGTTTAAAATTTATCGTTTTTCTGCAGAACTTTATGGACACAAGTTTTCATAATAGGTACCTACATTATTTTCTACAATTTATGGTATTTTAAAAATAGAATAAAACAATTTGTATGAAACACACCGAATTTGAATATTTTATTTATTTTTAAAGTTTAAACTTTTTAACCTTCACAATAAATCAAAAATTAAAAAAAAAGAAATATTTAAAACTATTGGTTGTTAGCGCAAAATCGATTGTGCTTTACAGAATGCAAGATATTATTTAGGTCACCCTTATGGTAATATTTGATAGCATATATATATTTATTGCGTGCTATTATATAGTAATCAAGGACATATTTAAATATTGTGCCTACCCTACACTTAAACAAATCTTGGTAATATTTATAAAAGTATTAATTCAATCAATAAAATTACTGTCACTATACAGCTAAAAAAAATTATGTTCAATTAACAATTATCTATTTGTAATTTTTTAATATCTATTATATTACAAAGTAAAGAGTTTAACAAAACAAGTTTATCATTAATGAATAATTAATCTGTTGGGAGGCTATAATAATTATTAGTTTAACAAATAAAAGTTTAATAAACAAACGGTTTTTTAATTGTGTGGATATAATAATCGGTATTATTATTAAGTTGACAATTTACTGTAAAATTGAAAAAATTGTAATAAAAATATATTTATTGATCTGATAATATTTATATAATTGTGATAAGATATTGTCGATGTAACAAATGACAGATTTGTTAACTGGTAACAAATCCAATTTGTCATTTTCAACCGTAATTATTCAGTACATTTAATTTACACAAAATTTAAAAGTATATTATTTTATTATAATGTAAATTTAACTATTTAATATTTTTATTTTACTTGTTAAATACAATAGAAAAAAAAACTGGTCAGTAGGGTGTGAAAGCATTTAATTCGTTGGGTAGGATACTGGTGGTAATGGATATATTGAGTTTGAAAGCAATGATAAATCATTTCTTTTTAAAAACCAATTCTGTGCAAAGTTTCGGTTGTTATACTTGACAATTACTGTAGATTATACTAATAATATATAATATAACGAACAAAAAAAGTCCAAAAAATTATTTGGTTGTAAAGAGATTCGAACCAAGGACCACACACATGACAACACCGTTGGCTGCCACTAAACTGTACAACACTGTTGTAAAAAATAAAAATAAAACCTTTTAAACAAATATGATCAAATCATTAAATTTCAATTCGATATAACATTAAAACTAAGACCAACCACCAAATTCTGATTTCATTAATATTTTCTTGATCAAAAAATACATATTTTTAGAAAAAAAAAAAAAAATGCGAAAAATTGAATTTTTTTGTAATGTAGAAAAGTTATACTTCAAATTAATTAATTAAAGTAGGTATGAAAAAATGTCTGAAAAATGAAAATTGTGATATACAGTCTAGAAATATTAAAAAAATGTTTGTCTTTATAATGTACTTACATACGCTTTTGGTTAGAAAAATTCAAGTTGCTATTAAAAATATTGTACGTACCGATTTTTAAAATTGTTTGTATGTAGCTGGAATGGCGTACTTTTAACATTGTATTAAATTTTCAGGTCTGATAAAAACTAAAGTTAATTCTATTATGAATTAAATATCACAAATTAGCATATCGCTATAAATGGCTTAAAAATGGGTAACATTTTTTGAAATATTATGTACATACGTTTGTCGTAAAAATTTCGAGTTTCCAGCATCAATATTTTGAGTTATGAAAATGTTTTATCACAATCGTGTTTACCGATTTTTATGTTAATTTTTTAATTCCATCTTACTTGCGTTTTAAAATACTCGAATTAACTTCAGATTTATGTAAAACATTCAACAGATGTTTTTTATTGGAAATATTTAGAACAACTTGTATTAGTAGGTATGTTGTATATTACACTATATCTCTCCCAGTTTCCCCTTAACGATCTTCCAAAAAATCGACCATTTAAGAATTGAATATCTATTTTTCAAGTTTTTAATTTAAATTTTCAAGTTACAAGTTGATATATGTATATTTATAAGTTCTAATCGCTATTTGGGTGGATTTCATCGGCATGGATCCAAAAATGTCATTTTCTGAGTTATGGTGTCAAAAAATAATATAGTAAGCGATTTAACGGAAATATTATTTTACTTGCTAAAGAAAGGCGTTAAAGATTAATTTTAGACATTTTAGATTATTCGATATTACTATTATATGGTTAATTCCTCATATTTTTTTTTTATCTAAGACAAAAAGCAGAAAAACCACTAGATATGCCCTATTATTTCTTATATTTTAAAATAGAGTATCGACTATAAAATATCGTGCCAATACTAAGGAAAAACGAAGTATAGGTACCTATATTAGCATATATTTTCTTAGCAGTTACGAGTTATGTGTGCTCGTATAAAATAATTACAATTTTTAAAAGAAAAAGGCAAAAATATTTATTTATGTGTGAAAAAAAACTATACGAAAAAATGTGGGGCGACTCTTTGCTAATAATAATGGCAAAAAAAAAAAAAGCAATAAAATGTAATACATAGTTCAAAGGCGAAAAACGAAGAAACCCAAAACGACAATTTCCCAACAATTTGAGTTTCGGAGATACCTACTGATATCTTCTGTTTAGCATATTATTATAGTACTATTTCTCGTATTATTATACGTGTGCGGTATACTATATGCGGTGTGTATACCTGTACAAGTATACGTAGCGAGTAAAGTGCACAGAATATTATTTATTATTTAGTTTTTTGCTCGATTCGTGCGCGTGTGATATTAATTTGTGTAGAATATACCCGTAGAAAATAATATAATATTATACATTTAATAATAATACGTATACATACGTACGACCGGAGTTGATGTACGGTAATTATTTAAAAAAAAAAAAAAAAAATAAGAAAAAAAATACTAAAAGCAATTAAAAAAAAAACAAGTCGCGGGTTCGCGTATAATCAGGCGTGCATTACGATCATTTTTCGAGATAAATAGTATTTATAATATTTATATAGGTAATATAATATATTATAACGTATAATATGACGTATACGCGCACGCGCAGGATAATTTAATTATTACAACTATATTATACAGGTTAACCACTATTCGAGCGTACAAGTGCATGGAATTATTTGTGTATGCAATATCATATATATATTATAAATAATATAATATAATTTACTGTATTTCATAACGATCATGAACGTATAACGTATGTATTAATATATTACATTATGTTCTCGTTAAATGTTTACGCGCAGAAATATTTAATAGTTAATGTGCACGTCAAAAACGATACGCGAGAGAACCGGCATTTATACTAACGCATAAACATTAAACGTTATTTTAATGTCCTTAATAATAAGATCTCGGCGTTATTGACGATGCGAATAAAATTTAAAATTTACACCGAAAACGGCCCAGGGAGAATACTTCACGGACGACGATAAAATCGTTTGAAGCCCGTGAATAATAGGTACCTACTGTAGGTGTCTACATTTTATTAAATTATAGTTCGGAGTATAGGCATGGTATTCGTACGAGTACTCGAATATTCGTCAAACAGTGTAAAAAACATACACAAAGTGCCCTGAAAACGTTACCAGAGAGTATAAAAAATGACGTTTGAAAACGTTACAATATATATTTTCTTGAAATGTTTGTGAAACGTTATTATATTGAACATTTTTTCTTTTTTTAAATTAATTTGCTGAACTCAAAATCAGTGGCGTTATTTCAGTTTTTGCTAGACTATAGAGCAACATATGATTTGCCGAGTTAAAACAAAACGGTTTACCGGACATTTTTTACTCGGAAGGTATGAGTTTTTTTGCCGCGAAATAAAGTAAAGACTGTGAAATCAAAATGTGTGTGTTTTTAATGCACATACCTATACCGATTCAGCTATAGTAGGTAAATACTAAATATACCTATATATTTAAAATATAATTACCATTTACTAATATTATTAATTATTATTTTTAAAAATTCAACCACTGGAGGACGCCTAAACAATAAACTATGGCTAATGTACGAGTTACCCTACCACAAATGACGCCACTGCTCAAAATTTCCCTGCAAAACGTTATTTATATCCAGCATATTTATGGTACTTTCCCGGATTTTTTTATAATAATATTAACTAATAAAGATCCAATGCAAATTAATAATTATTTAATCGATCACGATTCATGTATTTACAAAGTATAATAAAATTAATATAAATAATGCAAAATAATTGTACATATTGTCAAATGTACAGATTTTTTATTACCTATTATTATGTATTGTATGGCCTATATTTTAAGAAATAAAACATTCTTAAAAAGTATTCCGAATAGAATATTTTGAATATTTTGGAAGAAAAATAACAGTATTTTCAAAAAAATTATATATACTTAATTTTATTATACCTGTATATCTTATTATATTATTATATTGACTTGTACAAAAAAAAATTAACTTAACTTAAGTTAATAAGTAATTAGTTTTTAACTTAACTTTATCGTTAAGAAAAAGATAACTATTATCTTTAAACTTATACTATTTTATTGTCTATTAACCAGGGCTTAAAACCGGTAATCGGTTGTTCTCGAAAACTGATAAAAAACCCTTTTTTTTAAAAACTGAAAACCGCTTCCCAGTTTTTGTTTTTTTAAATCTAAGAAGCAGTTATGGGTAACCGAAAATTATATTTTGGGGTTTTAAATTTACCGGTAATTGTAACGGAACCGATAACCCATGTTGAAAGTAACACAAAAAAAAAAACCGCTGACCCTTTTTAAGGTGCAAAAAAAAATAATCATTATTTATATATTATTATTTGTTTTGTTTATCATGCTTTCATCATTTTTACTTAGTATTTTTATTTATAACAATTTAATCTTTATTCTATAATACCTATTATTGTATTATAATATAACATTTAATTGTTTTGGGTATATTTTAATAGTAGATATATAGCTATACCTATAATATATATTATACATATACATATAATACCTATAATATAATATATTATATATTGTATGCTCTTGGGTCATCCGTCGTTTCTAATGTTACTGTTTATAGCTGGTGTAATAAAATTAAATTTAAGATAACAAAAATTTAAAAATAGTCATCAATGTTATATTTTATTGTTATTTTTTTCTACTTCCCGTGAATTGTCATATTATGGTATTCTGTGTACTAAACGTGAAGTATATAAATAATCAGCTGATCGACTTATTGGCGATTGTTTAAAGCATGGACATATTATATAGGTTAGGTACGTACAAAGTATGTAGATTATACGACGTATATACATATCATAGGTACGCTACAGTCCATGGTTAAAAGAAATATTGAAGTGACAGCAGGCACGATTGTGAAAAAATCGTTGTTTACGACCATTATTTTATAATTATTATGAATTCTTTAGAACTGTGTTATTTGCGATCACGACGAAGCTTACATTATCATAAGATTTATTTTCTAAATAATTTTAATAATCTAACGAATATTCCGGGATCGGAATGCGGAGACCAAAAGGTTGAACGACGAATAGTCATAAATATTATAAATGTTTGTCAAAAGCCTATTTAAATTGTAATTAACTGTTTTAAAAAGTTAGAAGCAGCTTAAAACCGGTAACCGGTTATGAGAAGTAGAAGCAGTTTTAAACCGAGAAATGGTTACCCCAAAAATCAGGAAGCAGTTTTTAACAGAGAATGGTAACCACCTGTTTTTTAAATATTCAAAGAATCGTTTATCGATATATATTTATGTATTTAAAAAACCGCTTAATACCGGTTACCGGTTATCGGTTCTCAAAATTTTTCGGCTCTTATCGGAGCCGGTTACCGATATTTTTGGAAGCGGTTTTAAGCCCTGCTATTAACTTAACTGAGTTAAAATAATAATTAATTGGCCCAGCATTGCCTATTATAGGTACTTATATATTAGATATTATAATTTTTGACTATTGTACTATGTTAGATAATATAATATAATTTTATGTTAATATTATTATATTCAAAATATTTTTAATTGCATCGATTATAATATGTAAATGATTAATATTTTTAATGGTTCAAAATCAATAAATCATGTTAGGTTCGTTATATATATATTAAAATTATCATAAAGAATAAATAAACAAATAAACATTGTTATTTTCTTATGAGAATAATTAATAATATTATATGTAAATAATATACTTTTGTTAAACTATAGGTACAATTTGTTCATCGTAAAAAATTGTATTGGATTAATAATAGGTAATAATAATAATAAACTAGTTACAATCAATACTAAAAACACTTAATGGTTAAATAATATATCCATTAGTATATATATATATATTTTAGTAGTCAATGTAGGCAATAAAGTAACTCGTCTATACAGAGAATCGCCCATAAAAAGTGATTCAGAAGTATTAACCGACAAATGGCCATGGAATGTTTGGAAACATATCATTGTATTTTGGTAATTTATTACAACGTAAATACGACATAAACAATTTTGAATGGCGTTTTTTACTTAACTGGTCAATTTGACCAGATTTGTCAATCTAACATAATCGAAGTCCACGTATTTTTATATGTACTTTTGTATTATTGTACTATTGTGCGTATTTGTTGTTTTTTTTTTCAATTAGTTTGTTTTAGAATTGGTAAAGATTTGTTGTTGAGGACTCAGTGGCGCAAACAGGGGAGGGAGTTGAGGGTTACAACCCCCCCCAAATTTTTTTAAAAGTCTAATTTCAAGTGTAGATTTACAGTAAAACTGTAACTTGTCATGTTATTGTACAGTTTTAATTTTTATACGTATAATTAACGTGCTTAAATAACCATTATATATATTAACCATAGAACATTCGATGTATTATATGTATTAACCAGGCCCCGGACACTAATAAAAATTAACACGGTAAAGATACTTATCACACAAAAACGCGGCGGCCATCTTCCCGTTTGTTCATTCTATGTATTTTTGTATAATCACACAGTATAATCAATTCAAAATATTGATATTACGATTTGTGTTTTCATAATAAAGTGATAATTTATACACTAAATAGATAAGATGAACAAACGGCAAAATGGCCGTCACTTTTT
>JAIPRL010006599.1:0-26621 GCA_025469235.1 Pemphigus obesinymphae
CCCTCCTTAATACATGCCCGAGCCATCTTAATCTATTCTCTCTCATTTTGTCTACTATCGAAGCTACCCCTATACTACCTCTGATATACTCATTCCTTATTTTATCCTCTCTAGTAACTCCACTCATACACCTTAACATTTTCATCTCATCGACACTCATTCTCTGTTCTATCTTTCTATCTACTGCCCAACATTCTGTTCCAATTACGATTTATATATATATATATATATATAAATTATTTATATTTTTATTTCACATCACGCATGTGTACAGACAACAAATGTTAATGTAGAATTTTTACTTTCAAATCTATTCTAAATTCTATATTTTGGTAAGTAACTTTATTTTATTTTATTTTATTTATTGTTACTTATATTTTATTATTTTATTTTAATTTACAACCTATGTTGGTATATAACATTGCATTATACTATTAGTTCAGGTGGGTTACCCTGCTTTCACCCCTATGTTGGAATTAGGAATAAAAATATTATATCGTTATGTTAATAAAATTATTATGTAATCATTTGTCAGAGAATAATGTTTTCAACTTGGGACCCTGCAAATTTATGTTTAATATTGGGTTTTTTTTTATTAGTCACCATACACACCCTATATAGACCATAACGATATATTATATAATATTATTTTACATAATTCACAATCGCATCACACAAGCATTATTTTACTGAAAAAAAAGACTAATTTTTTGATAATTAGCTGTTCTCAGGCTGTAATTGTAGAAACGAAACTTGTATACAGTTTAGAAGACAAAATTATCTATGTTCAACTGTGATCATTTAAAAAAATTACGAAATATTAAAAAGTTTTAACTATCTGGCATAATTCCACTTATTTTTGAGTCACTTTTAAATTCACTACTTCTATTTGCATCAACACATAAAGGTACATAATATGATATTGTTATTATCATAATATGTATTTTATTTTCTGTACCTACTTCACACTTTTATAAGTTTGGAATTATACAAGACTGACCATTAATAAATTAATAGTCATTACCTGTCTTACATTATATTATTTTATAAGCTTTAAATAACAAACAATCCAATAACTTAACGACAGTCATTGTTCACACAGAGACAATATTTAAATGGCTCAAATTATTATTATACCCTATAATATATTAAAATTAAATTAAATCCAAAGTATTTACTTTTAAATCATTAAGATATACTTAATAACTTTTTAATTTTAATTTACTTGAAATAAATTTAGTTTAATATCCAGAATAATGAATAAATAATATTTAACCCCTGGAAAACCCCTTAAAATACTTTATATTATAAACAGTGTAGTTAATGAGAATTAAAACATGATTGAGTAAAAATAAACCTTAAAAATATATAATTGAATTACATTGAATCAAATATTTAAAATAAAAACTCATTGTATTAGTTGTTAAAACTCACTAAATTTAAAATAAGTTCATTTTCAACTCGTTAATATGTCTTGGAGTTTAAGGTGTAAAAATAAACATGTTCTATATATTATATATATTCATTCTGTGACGAATGTATTATTTTAGAAATAAATTTATAATTTCATATGTCATTGTAACTATAGTCTATGTTCAACTTTAAAATTAAATGTCGTAGTAATATTTTGTAGACCACTTTGAAGTTTTCTTCTTGTATATGATATTTGTTACTTGAATATCGTCTGTAATCAAATTAATTTGCAAATTATTATTTAAAAATATTTATAAAATATCCTGAATTTGTATTAAAATATTCAGGGCTCATTCTAAAGCGTATTTTTAAGCTTATTTTTAGCAGTTGAAACATAGTAGAACTTAAAATAAAATAACGAAAATATTATTAGATTATTTTCTAAAATAAAAAAATTAAATAATAAATTTAATTTGAACTTTACTCCTTGGATAGTACACTACTAGTTAATATATTAAATTTGAAAATATTTATAAATCATTGCAATCATTAAAATAATTTTTAGTGGAGCTCTAGTGTAATAAAGAAATTTTAAAAAAAATAACCATAATAACAAAAATTGTGCTTGTTACTTTGTTATTTCCCTTACATTTATAAAATATTCCTGTTATTAGAAAAAGTACACCAACTAGAACCAATTTGCTATCAAAAACTCTATAATTCCTACCTGACTTCTTATCAAAAATTTGATCACAAAGAAAAAAATAATAAATATCACTATAAAACTTAAAAGTTTACTCAAAATTTAAAATGGTAAACCTATTATTATATTATTATTTACTATAATTCAAGTTGAAAAATAATATTTTAAATATATTATGTTCTTTTAACAAAAAAAATCAATTTTATTATTATTTTGAACAAGATAAAAGGAAAATGTGTAATAGGTATTAATAAGAGAAAACATTTTATGCCTACATAATAACTCAAACGTATAAAATAAAAAAATATATTTAAATCTCTATTCTTCGTTAATTTCATAATTTATTATTATCATAAATTTGAAAAATTTTTCTCGAAAATACAATCACCCCAATATTTTGGTAAATAAAATTTGATCGTATTTATAGAATTTATATTAATTTATTGTGTTTAGGAGGTCATTATCCATGTAATAACATTTAAAAAAAATGAAAATCAAACAATTTAAAAAAATTTTAAGATATTTTAAAAGTAACTCAAAAATGGTTTTTTTTTTTTTTTTATTGTGTTTATTAAAAACCAAACTAATAGCTAGACAAAATCGTGAAACTTTAAAATATCAAATTTCAAATTTTAAATCAAATTGGAATTTGTCTGACTGTCTTCTAGCGATCAATCGAGGCATTTTCTTTAATATCAATATGATTAATGTTTATAAAATGCAGTTTTTTAATAATAAATAACACTAGCTTTAAAACATTTATTGTAATGGCCATGATCGATTTCTAGTAGGCAAATCGATGAATGCAAAACTTTTTTTCAAAATTTAAATTTGTCGAAGTTTTTTCTAGCTGTTAGGTCGCTTTTAGGTTGGTTTTGCGGTGTTAAGTTATTATTTTAAAACTCTAGTTTTATTAAATTACTTAATATATTACTTATTAAATGATATTTATGAATTTTTGCTACCTTTCTAGATAATACTAATTTGTAATCTCACCCTCACCTCATCCATATATCCCCTCACAATGAGTTCATATAAATGCACAGTTAAGAAAAATCCTTAAAATAAATCCTGCAACTACAAATTACAAATTTTAATCATTTATTTACCCTAAAATTTTTAACTGATTCAATCATTTGGCTTTCTAATGGATGTAGCAGATTTTTGGTCGTAGAGAAATCTTTGTTCATTCCGTCTACGTTCATGATATACTTTACAATTTTTTCAGCTGTACTATCAAAATCCCGAGACTTTTCGTACAGTTCTATATACATTTCTGCTAGTACAGGGTTTTCTTTCTTCATCAATTCAATTCTCTTCTTAAATAATTGTTCTTCACCTTCAATTGGAGTTCTCGTTAAATGCCACTCGCCGAATTGAACATTATTGTCAGCCTAAAATATCAAAACATTTTTAAAATATGTAAATTATTTCAATTCGAAATAAAATTCATAATTTACATATTATAATAATATTCGGAATAGTATACTCTCCTTATTCCGTCTATTAATTTTAGTATATTTTATTCTCGACTTCATTTAAAAAAAATTATATTAATTATTTCTCAATTTCATGAATAAAATCTTATTTCCGGTACTATAATTTATACTCTATTTATATATATATATATATGTACCTATTTTAACTTAAGTCTACCGGTCTGATGTCATTGTTAAAAAGTAATAGGTTATATTAAATAAGTATAGGCAATTTATCCTAATATGTATACCCAATATAATGTTACATATACAGAAGCTAGGAGAGATGTGAGGAATGATTGCCCCCTGAAAAAATTTGTAAGAGTCATGCCCCCCTTGATATTTTGGAAATCAATTTTTAAAATTTGTATTATTTTGTACACATTTGTGATTTGTGTATAGCAATTACCTATTTAATATTGAATCTTTTAAAATCTATGTTAAATATTAAATTCATAAAACAATTCTGAATGAAGTTGGATAATATTATTTTCTGATTTCTACTTAATTATTTTCTATTATTTTTGGTAGTTTTCCATTTTTCCCAATTTGTTTGATACTTAATACCTAAATATTAGTATATATATATAGATTATAGAAATAATTTATAACTACCAGAAATACATTTTTACATTATATGCAGTTAGAATTTTTTTAGGGAGGGAGGTTAGTAAAAATATTTCTCTGCCCCATCCAATAAAAAAAAGTCTCAAATACACCTATACCGTATTGTTCGAAAATTATTATTATTAGTATAAGTATGTTCTCTCTACTGCTCAACAGTCTACAATATTAAGTACCGAATCTCAGGAATTATAATATTACTAGCTTGAGTACCTACAATATCTTTCGGAAAAAATACCTTATGCGCAACTCATTTTGAGTATGCATCTATCAATAATCTATAATTGTTAAGGTTAATGATTAAAAAGACGTAATACTCGCATTCGCTGTCCCCATTTAACATAGATAATATACGAAATTTTATACAGAATTTTTATCACAACTTCGTATTTTCTAATATTAGAATAAATTAACCTATAACTAAATTTATAGGCGAGATCATTATTTATGCTGTAGTGTCGTTTTTTTCGAAACTTTGTAAAGAGATATAACTATTTTAAAATAAGTACCAATAAGTTCAATAGAAACATTTATCTTTAAAATTTTGGAAAAATATGACACAATTGCATATAGGTACTATTATACCTACACTTTTATAAAAAAATTTTTTACTGTTTTAGATTTTGAGCGAAGTGAGGATTGTATCAATTTTAACATGATTTATTTTTTTCATAAATTTTTCGGGTGGAAGTAGTAAGCAGATGTATAGAGTGAAAAACTTATTCTAGTTGAATACTTTAAATTTAAAGGTTTTTTCGATTTTTTCTATCCGTTTTCTTAAGGAAAACTGATTTTTCTAACGAAAATTTTTTATAAATACAAGGGTCATAACAAAATTACAAATTGAGTTGTAGTGGTTATCAATTTTTTTTTATATAATATACCAAATTTTGAATGTAATGATTTGCTTTAAATTTAAAATACTAATAATACACAATCCTATTTAATAGACCAAATTCCACCATATGTATATGAATGACTATTTTTATCCTTGTTATTTTTTAGGTCTTTGCTCTTAAATGTCTATAAAACCTAAAAAATACCAAGGATACTCATTTTAAAAATGCGATTAAGGAGGAGGGAGGGTATATTTTGGTTAGGATACTAACTAGGAAATTAGGTAAGGATGTATTTAATTTATAAATAATGATAAATCACTTCTTTTAATAAAAATAATTTTGAGCAGCGCTATACCTAAATATTTCTATCAACAAAAAAATTACACAATGGCACCTTAAAAGGACGTAATGCCCGTATTTGTTGTCTCTGTCTAACCAACTGATAATTTACAAAATGTACCTACGTACAACATTTGTATCACAACTTTGTCATTACTCATTTTTAATATTAAAGTAAATTTACCTATTACTAAAATTATAAAATTTTGTTTTTTTAAAGAGATATCACTATTTTAAAAACTCGTTCATTAAAATAGGTATATTTCTCTCTAAAACTAAAATTTTGAAAAAAAGGACAACGCTAAAACATAAAGAGGTAAGTAATGACCTCGCCTATACATTTATAAAAAGGTTAATTTACTTTAATATTATAAAATAATGCTGAACTTCAATTTCGCATATTATTAGTTGGTTAGATCACGTCCTCTTAAGGTACAAAAAATGTATTTATTATTTTCTTATTTATAATTATTGTCCGTTATGAAATGTAGTTTTCCTATACGTTTAAGAAAACCACAGGTAAAATAAAAAATGGCCCATTCAAAGTACCTATAGAATGGATTTGCTATTTACTACCAAACTCCACCGAAGTGGTTTTCAGAGAAAAAATATGGAAATAAGTATTTAAAGTTTATAAATATGAATATCTAGAGAGAAAAATTAGGTGAGTACGTTAAACAAATCACTCTGTATAGTCTTGGTGACGGAAAAATGATTTAAGTAAAAACAAATAATGATGTTATTTTAAGGTAAGGACTATATGTCCCGTTTTTAAGGATTAGATAACTTTTTCCCCATAAACTTGAAACAGAACATGAAACATTGAAACACGAGGAGGGGGAATAGTATTGTGTACTTTCGGATAGAGAGCTTAATATTTAGAAAGTCGTAAAACCCAAATGAGGTTATCTGAAATTTTATCATTTAAAAATTTTATAATAAGTGTTATAACTTTAAAATCCCTTTAAAAAGCCATTTTATTTGTTTTTCATAAACTTATTTTTAAACATATGTCGTGATTACACCACAATAAAAAATATTACTGATTCAGGACTATTTTTTAATTATTTTTTAATTATATTAAAATATTCTATGATTGTTAGATTTTTATTTTTTTTAAGATATATAAAAAATTGTCAATACAGAACCCCTTAAAAATGGAATGTGCGACTTCCTCTTAAAAAAAAACGCCATAAAATTTTACGATTTTGTTTCTAATAAAAAACTTTATAATCCAATACAAATATCCGTAATAGTTTCCGTACAAGTGTTTTAATTGATTCTTATTCGTTAATGTATTTAATATCGGTACCTACCTCACGCATTAGGTTTGCGTACTTAAAATAGGTAGGAAATTGTTATTAATCGGTAAACCTAGACAGTAGATAGTGATTCGTTCAAAAGTCAAGTTAAGAGGACGCCTCATCGACAATTTTTCAATGAAAAACTTGCATTAGAATTTTTCATTTTTATCAAATTACAAACATATTAGAAATACAAAACAAAACAAATTATAGCTATCAACATAGCTATCCTATATGATTAAACAATTTATAACCTGTTAAAATATAGATTTTTTTACTTTTTTAAGAGCTCATAAAACGTGTAAAAATGTATATAACAAAAATCAACTCTATCCGTTGCTAGGTAATTTTGTTCTTTATAACTTGTGTTTTATTTCATCTTTCTACAGTATTCTTTAGTTGATGAAAATGATAAATGTGTAAATATATTTTTTAACAAATATTGTGATTACACAACAATTTAAAATAGTATTGATACAAGACTATTTTTAAATTACTTTAAAAATATATTCAAATATTTTTGAATTGTTAGATTTTCATTTTTTTTTTATTTCATAAAAAACTAAAAACCTACACAAAACTCATTAAAAATCAGATGTAAGGCGTCCTCTTAATTATTTTAGAGTGAAAAACTTTAAATGAATAACATAGTATATGTGTAACATATAATATTTAATTATTTTTGATTTTATAATATAATACAATATACGATTCTAACAAAATAAACTGTTTATAAGTATAATAATAATTAATATTGAATTTTAATGAAACTAAATTCATTATTTTCAACTATATATACTATATATATACTGTATATACAGTAGGCTTATCTCAATATTATAAAATTATTAGAATTATCAATTAATAAATATATTGTCCTAAAATATTTGGGTTCGAAGTATCAATAAGCAATAACCTATTTTACTAAGAATTGCAATTAATAATAATTGTTAATTTATTCCTAAACTCGAAATTGTTATAAAATAAATTCAAAATATCAAAATTTAAATTTAATTAATAATAAACTTAGTAAAATGAAATGTTTTCCATGTTTATAGGAATAGTTCTTTAAATATACTAAAATGCTATAAATTCTGTCATATATATATATATATATATATATATATAGGTACATAATGATATATATTATTTTACTGCGCAACCGGCTGTTTTTTTTTTGTATCAATTTTTTGGTTTTATTATAAGATTAATTATTATTTTCTGAATTTACGAATAAATATTTGTATACAGCATAATAGTTATATTAAATTTATATATTGTACACACGTTATGTTGCTGTCACTATACGACACTATAATATTATTTGAGTGTAAGACAATCATTTAAAGAATTATTCGAACCATATTTATTCTCATATTGATCAAAAACCTTATTATCTGTAATAACCATACATTTTTATTCTTTTTTTTTAGAATACTGATGTACTATCCTTAACAATAGACATAATCGAAGAGATTAGATTGAAATGAGCATATTTTAAGGAGGCAAATGACAGAGTCACAAAAATAGTAAGATTAGTAAAGGGAATATGTATTGAAGGTAAGAGGTAGAATATGAGATGAGTGGGTGTATGTGAAAAGAATTCGAGAGACCAAGTTAAATGAAATTTATAAAATGTTATATGTATATTATAATATATTTGTACACCTTTCTAACCTGAGTTGGAAAAAAACTATTGATCTGGTCCATTTTCACTGCAGTATCTTGTTCTATGTATGGAGTGTTTAAATTCATCATCATTACGTCTAAATTTCTGGGTTCAGCCACATGTCCCTCATCAATATGATTATCCTAAAACATTGTTTACATTTATTATTATTATAGAAATATAATAATTCATTATTTAATTGTATTTCCTTACTTTAAACAACGATGGCCTTGCTAGTGTCACCAGCATAACAATTATAACCATTTTTAACAACATGATGACAATTTAATTTACAATAAATGTAAAAACGGTTTCGGTGTTCAGAAACTAATGAAAACTGAACGACGATTGAGTGTAAATAGATATTTTTTTCCGTCTATCTATATTTCCGTTCTTTAATGACCTTTATACTTGTCAAATTAATTATATTGATAAAAACATGACGTGTTATTTTAATCATTGTATTCACAAAAAAATAAATTATAATATGTATATAATATAATATAATAATATAATATATATATATATATTATATTATCTTCACTACATATAAATATACATATATAGTTATGTATCATTTTTAGCGTTTAGTCTACATAAAAATTATCTAAACTACATCCCGTATAGTAACCTTCGACCCGAGATAATACATCCCAATGTACTTTATTATTATCCAATTATACATATTTATTTAGTTATATTAGTTGATGAATATTAATTAAGTTTTGAGTTTTAGCTCTTATTAGTTTATGTTTATAAATTATGTTAATATTTTTTATACATTTATCCCCGTTGTATCCATCCGTCTGTCGGTTTTGTCACAAATAGTCCAAATCGTTATCAAATATAAATCAAATGGTGGCGTAAGAGTACACTCATATAAAACAAATCCATGCTGCTCTATGTTAATATATAAGATGTCCCCTTACACTGCCATTTTATTGCGATTTAAATTTTATTTTAGCCCCGGTATTTTATATTTGCGTAAAATTATTTTTAATCTCTTATTTCGAATCTGTAGCGTACTCTTTAATATTATTTAGAATTTACAAATATATATATATATAAAACTTGTGCCACATAATTCTGGCATTTCTTTATAATTTTTCTTAACTTTGAATTGTAAATTAAAATTATTAATTTTAGTGTGTAATTGACATGTATATATGTATATTCATAGGTACATATATTTTAATTATACAACTTGTAAGTAATGATAAAAATAATTATTTATTATATTTATAATAATATTAAATAGGTATAGGTATGATGTATAATATTGGTTATTTTTATGTAAATAATGTAATGAATTATTTATTTATATTAATAAATGAAATTTATGAAGTTTTGTAAAAGTCAAAAAGCCATTTAATTTTTATTAATGTCAAATCGAAGGTAAATCTTGTTTGAAAAGGAGACCCGGACCCCTCAGACCCTTCCCTTGGCTACGTACTTGTAAATATATTCAGCTATATTTAAAATTGTATTATATAATTCCATTTTTAAAATTACAAGGAGGCGTGTAGTACAAATCCTCCACCTTTATTTAAATATTCAAAAATATTAGCACCAGCAAGATTTATTTTCTAGTTGTGTCTATGGGTCTAGTAAATAGGCCTAGGAAGTCTCCAATTCGAAAAATTTGATTCAGTCCAATATCGGTTAGGTTAGATTATTATAAGACTGAACAAGGGCTGACGTGAAAAAATATTTAAAGGAGGGTGTGTGCCTTTAAAATACCGATGGAAATACATCTTTGAAATGTATATAAGCGATGAAAAAGGTCATTAAATTTTTTCTAATTTTGCCGACCAACTGCCAAACAATTTATAGTTTTCCGACTAAATTCTTCTAAAAACCGAAATACTTCCTTCAAAACGAGTAAATAATTAGAAAAAATAATTTATAGTTTATCAACTTTCTGTTTTTTTCGACTGAACTTCATTTCGCTGACTGCTTTCCAGTGGGAGGGTGAGTTTCCTCTAAATCCGGTCCTGGGCTGAACTTATTTACAAAAATTAAAAACGAATATTACTCTCACAAACTAACTGTTATGCCAATAAATCAAATATTCACCTGTATACAGACCCCTTATAAATTACCTCTACCAATCCCCTTAAAACGTGTGGACAAAATGTCATGGTAAATAGAGGTATCAAAATAAACTATACGATTAAAATGCCATCTATTTTATATTTATGACAATATAATCTGATGAACACTAAATATAAAGTTCCACAAACTGCTCAATTAATAAGAATGTTTACTATTTCATAGAAATTTAAAACATATTTACAGTTAACTTATGTAGCTAATTGAATAATTTAGATATTAGTAATCATTTAAGGGCTGATTATTTGCTTGAAAACATGTAGAAAACTGAATAATCTTAATATTAAGAGAACGCCAACTTCCAACATTTTTAAAGTTTTCTTTATTGGCAACTTTTAAGAAATTTTAAGAAAGATGAAAATTTAACAATTAAAAAATTTTTTAAATAAATTAGTTACTTAGTTATGCCTAGTTCTATAAGCATTATAAAATGGATTTAGAGTTAAAATACCTAATATAAAATATTTATAAAACAATATTTTGGATATGGTCTTATTGGATTTTTAACTTTATCATATCATATAGCACATTATCGAATATACTTATTTTTAAAATTAATATTTTGCAAGACGCCTATGAGATTAATACCAAACTATTGTTTTCTATTAATTTTAACATAGGTGTATGAACTCCAACATAACCTTAAGAGGTAATTTTATTTGTATTTTGTGGATATGTTTTTAATATTGATAATCATTCGTATAATTACCTCATAATTCAAATTTAAGCTTTTTAACTGGTTTAAACATTGATTCCTGAATTATCTTAAAATAAAATTGTAATACACGATGATAATTATATGTATTAAATGTAAATTATTTCACGGTAAAAATTCCTTTTTTAATGTAACTAACCCTAATAACACATAACTGTTCACTAGAATTTTAACAGATGTCCTATCGGAAACATTTGTAAGTTTTTTGGACATTACTGTTAGTATCCCGGAAAGGTAATAATCGGAATTTAAATATTCAAAGAACCTCATTTGGATGCCTTAATGTTCACGTTCTATGACCAAACCTTTAAAACATTTAATGTACATTCCGTTCAAGTTCAATTTTATTCTAATAGACCAATGAATTATTTTTAATTAGCCTTTCAATTTCCCATTTTAGTCTCATAAGGCAATTCATTTTAGCTTTAGATTGGCCTATTAACTTTCCATTTTAGTCTTATAGAGCCATTCATTTTATTTATAGATTCACCTTTTAACTTAATTAATTGGTCTTACACACTAAGTACAATATGTTTAGGAGCTGATTTATGTATACTAGCAATTTATTTAAGTTTTTAAGTGTATATATAAATCTGGACTTTAATTAAAAGAACAATTACACAATATTTTACTATTTAAAAGTATTTATTTTTATTAATTAAGTAATAATTATTATACTATGCAGTATATATATTATAATTCTGTATATATAGCATCACAGCTAGAACATATATTACAATAGAAATTAAAAATTGAATTTAAATTAAATTGAAAATAATAATACACACCTATATATATCATATTAAAATAGATACCTATATAATATATATAATATAGTATTCATTTTTACAAGTAAAAATATTTAATTTTATTAAAGGTATATAAAATATGTTTTGAAACATAAATTATTTAGCTGATGTCAATATTATCTTTTAATAGGTGTTAATATTAATTTATAGTTAATTAATATCTACCATATGTACCTACTTATAATATATAACCTTTTAAAAATGTATTTAAAACATATAAAATATACGGTATTATATTACCTGCCGCCTATAATATATATACGTTTAGAAATGCACGTGGTCATCGCCCAAGATTTCCCCCGGCCCTCGCTACGTCTAAAAGTAAATTTGCCAACGTCTAGTTCGTACGATTGTTATCTATCCGAATTGACTTTATAATAATAATAATATTTCTACTTTTACGTTTTACCTACCTACGGATTGAAATAAAATCGGTGTTGACACCGACTACGACAGTACGAACTTCGAATTTACGAACATCGTATTATAATAATATATAGCTAATCAATATAATATATCATTTGTTAATAACGTTTTGTGTGTCTTCTCATGCTCCGACTTTTCCGTATAGCTGTAATTTTATTGTTACCTACTAAATTAGTAAGTACTCTATATTATTATTATGTTATTGATTTTAAATGTATAGTTTTCTGTTTTTAGGTATCGGTACCTACTTGAACTTGTTTTTTTAGTAATATTTATTACTCTTTTTAAAAATTATATTATTAAAATTAATTAATAAAATAATTAATGTTATTTATTAATTATTATTAATATATTTATTTAGTAAGTAGTTATACAGGTACTATACATATTGAGATACGAATATAGGTACCTATTGAATACTGATTATTCTATCAGAACAATAAATACTATTATTCAAATATCAGTTTACCTAGCTGTAAATTAAAAATAGTGTATCAAAAATCATTACAAAAAAAAAAAAATATATATATATATACACCTATATTATAATAATATATATAATAGGGAGGTATTAAAAATACTATAAAAATATAAATTCATACATGTATATTATAATACGGAGAAATTTTAAAATTCGAATACTTATCGATAGTAAAACCATTACAATAATATACATATTATCTAGGTACTAGGTAGGTAAATACTTGTGAATTGATTACTTTCTCTGTTATTCAGTGTCATACTGTCATCTTATATATAAGTAATGTGTTTTTTTGCCTTTTGGATTAAATATTATGTTGAATTTTATCATTAATTATTTTAATTATGGGAAATAAAGAAAATAAAGCAAAACGATGTAGTAAAAGAAAAGCTGCAAGTAGTCTTGTACTTCAACGTTATATTACACGAAAACGGTACGTAAATCATTACATTAGTCATCTTACATTTTAATATACTTACAATTATTTTAGCGGTAAAGTATCTGAAGATATTGAAAAAAATATGTACCTATTTTTAATGATAAACTAATTTTAAAACATTTTTAATAACTGAACTTTAAATTACAATAAAATTATATTATTAATTATTATCATCATGGGAAATAAATAAAATATAGCAAAACGATCAAGCAAAAAAAAGGTACTATATAGTAGTATTGCACTTCGACCATAGGTGCAAATAGGGAATTTCAATGGGGGGGGATGGCTTCAGCAATTCCATTTTTTAACCAAAAATTATAGGTTTAGGCATTGTTCAGTGACATCAGGGGCGAGCCGAAGACATATTTCTTGGTGTCTCCAAAAATACGACTAGTTAAATAAGCAAAAAAAAAAAAAGGTCATTTCTTAATTTTCAGACTAAATTCATTCACCCCCCCCCCCCCGTATCTCCCTAGTCTCGCCTGAGTGACATATTTAGAGTTTCATTGCCTTAGGTATTTTTATGTATTATGTACGTAGATCATATTTGAATTGTTTTCTTTACAAAAACTACATTAATACGATAATAAATCTGAGGGGGCATAGCCCCCCCCACAAGCACCACCCTATTTGTGCCTATGGCTTCGACGCAATATTACACAAAGAATGTACGTAAATCATCTCATTCGCCATTTAACTTTATATTATACTAGCTGAATTATTATGAACGTTTTAATTTGTTTTTATTTTATTTTACGTGGTTTTGGTCGTAACTATAAATTTGTTTATTTCCGATACTATTTAATCATAATATTATATACCTATTTATAATTAAAAAACGACAAGCACAAATTAATATTAAACATGAGCAGTGGTGTAATTTGGGGGGAGGGGTGTCCTCCAATTCTAGACACCCCCTCACGACTTCAAAAAAAAAAAAAAAAAAAAAAAAATACCTACGTATATCAAACTGCAAAAATATAAAATTTCATTTTTAATGAAAAAAAAAATAGGTATATAAATTATACAGGGTGTTTATGTACATTTTATGACACTTTTTTTTTTAATCAGAGTGAAATTGAAGGTTATTGATTATATCTAATCAAATATTAAAATTAAATAAGAAATAATGATACCATAAAAATCCTTCCAAAAATCTGCGTTATAAAGATATATGCCAAAATTCAGATTGATACTAATTTTTCCGAGCTGAAATGCTAATTAGACTAGGCTATAACGACTGCCAATTCCACTTTGATGTGTGTTTTTCAATTATTTTAAACAACAATAAATCGATAATTAATAATTATGTAAATGTTACTACTCCTTCCAGTTTAGAAAATGGAAAATTAAATAATAATTTATTTATCGTTTCGAAGTGAGTACACCTATATAGTTTTATTTTCAACGGCAGTTATATCGTTTAACTCTAAACAACTTTTACGAAAATTACACAATAAAATGTGTAATAATTACAGTCCAGGTATATAAACCTATTTAAATAAATATATATTACTTATTTATATTTATATTTTTATTTTTATTATATTTAAATAATGTTATTACCTAGAGTATTATTTAATAATATAATATTTATTACTTATTATAACTATTAATTAGGGGTGTTTGAAAAAAAATACATAAAAAATGTTGAGAGGATTCGAAAAAAATACAAAAAACAGAAGATAACTATTTCCAGATAATCGTAAATACCAAAAGCCTCGTTTATATGGGCCCGATGTCGATTACGGTTTAGAAGAATGTTTTTGATTTTAAGGGATTGAAATGGGCAAAATATGGACATTTTACGTGTAAATTGTTAATGTAATTTGTTTATTCGAATTTCCCGGGTAACGATTTCAATTGTATTTAGTTTACATAATTTATTATTTATTATTATTAGTTAACTGTTATGTCGACTGAAGAGATTATTGTAAAAAAATTGAATATATATTTTTCATCAAGCCCAAACAATAAAAATCCTTTTTTTAAATCCAAGAAAAAAGGTTTTTTATATTCTACTGCTGACATTATCTTTTGAGAAAACTTTAGAAAATGAATTTTTATTGCATTCACTCATATATTTTCTACACTAAAATATCACAAGCAAAGCCGCGACGGGTAATGCTCTATGTAACACCAAAAATGTATATTCAAACTCACAAATTTTAACACGGCAACGGTTTGCGGGTACAGGCGGTACAGCTGTGTTATATAAAATAATAAACTAAGCTATTAACGCATAGCTTAAACAACTGGGTCTAGGGATTTGATATTTTGCACAGAAGTTTCTTATACAACTATATATTATATTATAGACGAGCACTAAGAAAGGATTTTTCAAAAAAAGATGGTTGAATTTTAAAAATTTAAAGCTTTAATAAAATATATTAGATAACGCTTCTTAGTGCAATTTAAATATTAAATGTTAATTTGGGTGATAAACGCTTAAAAAGACATTGCTTCCATAGCGAGTTACACCCAAAAGAAGTTGAACAATTACAATTTTTTTCCCGGGTAACACCGGGTAATTTAGCTAGTATATTATAATTATTATTTATGGAATGTATTAAAAGAGAAAAAAATTATTTACTTTGTAAATAATTATTTATGGCCATTTTAAAATAAAAAATATTTATAATTTATAAACATTGTTTACAAACACATATTTCTATTTCTAATACATTAATTTAAGTGTATACGGCATGTATTTTATGGTTGTTAAAAAAAATACTTATTAAAACTTTTCAAAAGAAATTTCATAAACCAATTTTTATCCAATTTTTAATAATTTCCTGTGCTAAGGTTTCTCTGAACTCAATTGTCTAGATTCAAAATTTAACTCAATATCAAAAAAAAAAGGTTTATGATTAACATCAACAACTCTTAAAAAAACATAAAATATTTTTTAAAAAAATACAAAATAATACAAAAATATAAGGCCAGGGCTATTTTAGTTTTAACCAAATGGTAAATAATTGTCATAAAATTCAGTAGGTACCTATATCAAAAGTAGGTAAACGAATCGCAAAAAAAAAAAAATAATGGAAATTTTAACAAAAGTACCTAAAATAAAATTAAAAAACAGAAGATATACTGAAAATTGTATAGTTATTATTTCATTTAAGATATTATAAGATAGGGATTTAATGTTTTATACTATTTTATAAATATTAATACCATAATTGGATATATTTAGGTAATTTCAGCATATTACGGTTTTGATGACAATTTCTTCATACTATTTTTTTGAAAATAGTTTACTATACCATTTAGTATTTCTCTACAATGAGATATTTCTGAGAGAGAATATTAGTTTAGATACTAAATTGCTTACATATTTAGGCTTGGAAAATTTTTGTAAACAGTAAACTTTAAAGTTACTTTAAATTCTGGCCAAAATGTAGATCATGCCCTGATGATGATATATCTAAGATTTAAAAAAAATTAATGTACCAAATTGCAGTACTTGCATAACGAAGATCTGTGAAAGGTAATAAAAAATATATTATTTTGATATAAAAATATATAAAGCAATATATTTTTAGATATTATTTGTATACAACTGATGTTAAAAGCCATTTTCCTTCTTGAGAATGTAGGACTTTACGGTGTAGTTAATGATGCAGAATTTACCAATAGGAAATTGTGGACTGAATTAAGAATATGTAGAAAGAAAGATAAATTTCTAAATAGTATAAAGCATTAAGCATTTAATAGATGCTAAATAAAAATGTACTTTTTTCTGATGTATCACACTTAATTAAAACGGTGCAAAATGGACTCCATAAAATTAAACCTTTAAGAACATCCCCTAGAAAAAATTCATCAGCTGGAACCATTATATTATATTATATGAACAAGATTAGCTAAATATGTGTGAAATATTTGCCCAAAAATAAATTTAATCAAATTTTCAATGTTGAATATGAGATGCAAACGATATATTTGATTACAATTACTTCCAAGCACAACTTAGATAAAAACTGCATAACCTATTACATAATTTGGTTGTCTGAGTAGACAAATTCTGAATGACTAAATACAATGATTATATGTATAACAGCAATTAAAATGAGGTACCTAAAAAAAATGTATTTTATTATTATAGGAAAAACGGATTTTTATTACCTACTTATTTTGATATGTAAAATAAAAGTATTTATAAACTGTATTTAACACCTATAATATTTTATAAAAAAAAAATAACTCCATTTCATTTCCTACCTATTTAACTCATTATAGCCCAGTCTTGATTAAATTAAATACAAAGTATAATATAAATAGGTACTTAGATTTTATTTTTGTTATAATTAGTAGTTAACATCTGTCATACTTGAAGCCTTATTAAGGAATATTAAATACAAAAGTGGTTTAATCTTATTTTGGCCATAAAAAATGATTTTGAAAAGTTATATTATAATGCCGAAGATGTACTTATTTAATTATTGCATAGTTCTTTTATCTAAAAATGTATAAAATATAGCCTCATTTCCATATAATCTTTATAGAATATACATAATTACAAACTCATATATATATATATCATATACCTACATGATCACAATGAGAATGAAACTGTATAACAAATTCATAACAAAAATCTAAAACAAAAAAGTCCTCATTTAAAAAACACTAGAAATTAGTGAATAAATAAATAACTATTAAAAAAATAGTATACATGATTATTACTTACCTACTTGTATCGACCATAATGCCTAAATATCCTTATGTCCATTATTGTAGTTTTAAAATAAAATTAGATAGGTACTGCTATTATGAAGATTAAAATATACCTAAGGTGCGTTGCGTCCAAAATGACGACGGCCAGAATGTTTTGGCCAAGTTTGATAACAGCTTTTGGCCGATTATTGTATTGCTCAAAGGCAACGCACAAACTGTGTTAAATCGTTATTTATTTTTTTTAGCAATTCAATTTTATTATTGTAACCATTAACTGTACTCTTGTAGACTAAACAGTATGTACTAAACATAACTCGAAACTCATAATATAATGTTTGATTAGAAGCAAATTTTATATTAGTCTTGTGTAATTTAAATTAAAAAGTCACTTATAGCAGATAATTATATTATACATTTTTACAAAAACAAATAGTTGATAACTGTTTTTAAATTGTTGTATAATAATATTTTGATCGCCAGGTTCGCATGACAGATAATCGCTTAGATTCCCCCACTTACTAATTCACCGTGACAAAATGTAATCGCTCTACCACCGCCCGCCATACCATACCCTATTATCTTAGTTCGTGATTATACCAATGTTATACCGTACACAGCGCTACAAATGCTCATGAGTTCCTGGTACCACAAATCCAATTTAACCCTCTGATTAATCTTACAACCCTCTAATTTAATCATAACCCTCTCATAAACCATACATATTACAATGTAAATCCAAATATAAACCCTATTATATCGTATTGTTCTCTGTAATTCAGATAACTTTCAAGGGAATTGGATTAGGGTTGACTCCAACATTTGGATTAAAATGAATTTCCTATCAGGGGATCATCAGCATGAGAATATAGTCTATTCGTTATGAATTGAATCAGGACAAAAACTTCCAAGGAAAATAATATAATATAATATGAATGCCTAAACTTACAAAAAAAAACCTTTATAATTATGGTTTTTTTTTTTTTTTATCTCTCCATGAATAATTTTTTGAGCGAAATAAGTGGAGGAGTTTTGAAATAACTGTTTTTGTAGTAGCAAATTGGTTCTAAATGATACTTTGAACTGTTTGAGAAGTGAGACATTTAATATTATCAAATATAAATAAATATTAGAATTTTAAAGTTTTTACATTATTAGTACCTACCAAAATAACTAATTGATAGTTTAGACTAGGCTTTGAATAAAAATGTACATAAATAATTCCTATAAAACCCAGTCATAATGGACAGATCATGGAATGGAACCAAATTCCTAAACATTCTACATTTTTACAGTAATAGGTAGATCATCTATAGAATATTAAAAATATATACTTTGTATATATTTTGAGTAGTTTAAAGAGCGATTTGATGATCTATAAATTTCGAGTATGCAAATTTAAAAAAATTAATGTTTACAGCCCTTTCATTTGCATTTTTTTTTATAAAAAAAAAAGGCCTATTATGATTTTTTGACGTAATTGAGAACTGATACATTTGACTTCTATTAATTGAAGTCTTAAACTCAAAAATTAATCTCTTAAATCAATATTTTAATTTTACTAAATGTTAATTTTGGAGGACATATTGAAACATTATGACAAAATCTTAAAATCCCAAATGTATTGAAATTCGCAAACAACGACAATAGTCCAACAATTAATCGTTTTAAAATGTTTAAAGGGGACATTTTAAAGGGTAGTTAGATGGTATGCAAAATCAATCTCTATAATAGTAAAGCTTATTTAATATATTAATAAGATAACGAATCTCCTCTCAGAATACTTTTATTGAATATATTAATTTATTATTGCTTTCAAATGCAATAAATCCACCAATAGTTTTATGTTTAATAAGCGAAATAGTTGTATCTCCACAAACACCCTAAGTTTGAAGTGCAAATTTTTTTAATAAATAAATTTTAAAATATGATTTTTACAAAAGGAGATATTAACTAATAAAAATTCAATAGTTTTTTAAACATTTTAACTCTTAACTAGTTTATTATTTTCATTATAAACTACATTGAATGACTTATATCTTTATTTTATTTCTCCTCCGCACCCTCTCACAAATATTTTAGGCCAGTCACCTTAATCCTCAACTTCCACAGATCTCAATATCCAACATCCTTCAAGCTGAATTCTAGTGCACTACTATTCTGACCGGAAAGTCCTCAGTTTCCCTACATAACTCCTTATTCTTGTACTTGCCTCATCATATATTATGTACTCAATTACATTCTCGTACATCTTTGATAACTCTTTCTTCATTAATGTTGATTTCAAAATCTCTCTATCATATCTTGTCATACACCTTCTCTAGATCAATAAGGACTAAACACAACTTCCTCTTCTACTTTCCGTACTTCTCTACTAACTATCTAATATGTAATATTAGCTTCATTGTTGAGTTTATATTTTTATTTTTACTTTAATAAACATATAATGTATAGCAAAAATTAGAAAATCACATCAATATAAAACAGTATCCTTGTTAATATTTAGTGTAAATTGTTCAATTGTTCATTACTCTTCTCTAAAATTATTAATTTTCAATTTACAATAATAGTTTTCTGTTATGCATTTAATAAATTTTCCTTCATACACATAAAAATCTTTTGAGAAAATTTAAAAATCACATTTTTTAAATAAATAAAATAATATAAAAATTTGAAATTTTTGATCAATATATTTTAATCTAAGAAATCTTCTTTTACTCCTAGTTTCAACTCAATTTTAAACTACATTAAATCAATTATATATTCCTCGCTTCACTCGGAATCTAAAAATAAACATATTTTAAATTAATAGTACCTATCTATAATTAGTTACATTTTTATTATTATTTTTTCTTTTAACTTGACACATTTTTCCTAAATAAAGATATTTTTTTTCTAAACACCAATAGTCGTGTTACAAATTGTGTAAATATTTCTTGATGCCACGGCAATTTGTTTCTCCTTGAATCCCTGAAGTCTAAAAATCATGCATCGATATTCACTCAAGATCAGTTTTATTATTTACCTTAACATATAGGTAGTTTTATACATTTATTATTATCATAAATAAAAACCAGATATCAATCTCCAGTAACCATCCACTTACTAAATTTTGTTTTTTTTTTTATTAATCTGATTCATATTATTTCCCTTAATGCTGCAACTGAAGGTGTAAATTATCTACTACTTACTTACATCACTCATATAGTAAGTTATATTTACTCAAAATTACTTTAAATATGGTAAATAATAATATTGTAATATGTCATGTTTTAGTTTTAAATTTGAATGAAAAAAATTAAAATAATAATTTGTCTTGGAACACGAGTTTAGTTATATCATAATAACATATTATATTCAATGTTCATATAACAAATATGTGTTATATTATGTATGATATACATAATTAGATACCTTTGTAATAAATAGTGATTGAATTGAGGGGGAGGGTGCAAGGATGGGGCTGATCATTATTTTCATGTTTTTCCAACTGTTTAAAAGAACACCAACTTATTTATAAAGGGGAACGCAGCAACTTTTTTCATTTATATTAAATGTTTTAAAAATGTCAGTTTTTCTTAAAAAAATAATAAGATTTTGAAAACGAATGATTTAAGTCTTATCCATTGGTGGAAATTGGGTGGAGTTATTTAGAGAAGGACTATATATATATATATATATAATTACCAACTAAACATGTTTTTATCGCTGCGCTCGATATTAAAGTTTTGCAACTTCAATAATGATGTATAATATATAATTTAACACCATTGACACGGATATGTATTGAAAATAACTAATAAATCAAATCATAACATATTAACATGAAAAATAAATAAATTATAGATTATTATAGATTAGAAAAAAATCATTGACTATTTGAAACTTATCGAAATCTAAAAAGTAAAATAACACTAGCTTTTTTGTTGTATACTTATACAATATATACTTCAGCTATCTGTTTATTTTTCATTTGACTATATTTATATGACATTATATTTTCCTATCCTAAATAAGTTTTATATAAAAAAAATATTTTATTTTATTTTTAATAACATTCAAAATACAGTTTTGTTGATAAGTAATTTAATAATTTACTCAATTTAGTTACCTACCTACCTTTAATACAGGCTGGATAGGTCCTGTATTAGGTCCCCGAAATCAGTGTAGTTTGTCACATCAATATTATGAATACAGAATTATTTGCAGATTCAGAGTTTGAACTTTCCAATGTGTATTATTAATATTTCCAGAATTTAAACATAAATAATTCCTTGAAGGGATTTTCCATATTTTTCGTTACAGTACAAATACAATAATTAATAATACACACTATATATAATAATAATAGTTTATTGGTAATACAATTATGCAATAACAATATAATAATAAAATGAAAAAACTCAATTTCACAAAAATATGATTTACTTTTATTTTGTAAATATGTATATACAAAATAAAAATAAATTATCTTTATGTGGAATTGATTTTTTTCATTTTATTATTATAAAATCCATAAGTACTTAAATTACAAACATTACAATATAATATTATAACATAAAATATAACAGTACATTTTTGTAAAATAGTTTTGATAAAAATTAAATAGTAATATTAGATTTATTATTATTATTATTATTATTATTATTTATACAAACAAATATATATTTAAAAAAATAACCATATATTGTAAGAGTACAATTAATATATATAATAAAAAAATAGTATATAAAAATAAAATGTGCCTAAAACATTTAACAAAAGGCTATATGTAACAATTAGTTTCAAGTCATCATCAGATTACAAATTAATAATAAAAAAACAAAAAAGGAATACAAAATTAAATTTAGAAGATTAATTTAAACTGTATTCCTAAAATGTATTTTGAAATTTGGAACTTTTACTAGTTTTTCCAATGTAATATTTATTGCAGCTACATATAAATTTATAATTATCTTAGTTGATATAAAATTTTTTTTTTAAATTTTTAAATTTATTACTTATGGTTTTAATTTAATTATTATTAGTTCTAATGGCTATTTTACATTATTACTATTGTTATTTTGTTATTGAAATATTTATTGTAAGATCTAAGACTATTGATTAATTAATTAATTTGTTTATTATAAAATAAAAATATTTGATTACTTATCTATCGTTAAATATAAATTAGATATTTAATTTGTTGCAATTCTTTAAAATGTCTGCCTTATAATTTTAAAAGTTTAAAATAATTTTCTGTGAGGCATATCATTAGGTCCTCTGAGCAATAAAAGAAATTTCTAATTTCTCACCTTAGAGTAACCAATTAACATTTGACGTAAAAGCAAACATTATATATTAATTAATTAATTAATATATTGAATGTACAATTTAAAAATAAGCCACTAGTGTCATGATTTAAAAATATATTATTAATGTTTATTTTAGGAGTAATATAATTTAAAAAATGTTGTTCGATATTTGATTATTTAAATTATAGATTGATATAATAATTTAATTAATTTAAAACTTGGCCATATATGTTGATTAAAATTATTATTTATAAATTTATTGTTTATAAATTAGAATTGACATACTGATGAGTTTTAATTATTTTATCATTTTTAATAGGTTTTATTGCCTATATAACTTCTTAATAAAATTTACAATTGGAAGTGATTTTTAACTTTATTTACAACTGCCCCTGCAGCATAAGTTTGACACAGAAGAACTAATTTTGATTTTGTATGAAAGACAATACTTTGATTTATTAGATAATTTATTTCAGAAATTATTTTCACTGTATTAGAATTAGTTATATTTAAAGTTAATAATCACTTTAAGTTGGATATATTTTCATAACTATTTTCTTTGACAGTTTGCCCATACAGAATTAGATGAAAATATATTGTTGATAATTAATGATTTAAATAAGCTTTAACAATGGCAACAAGTTGGGTTTATATTTTATAAGCCATGACTAAAAACCTAAAACCATTTTTAAGTAGTTTTTGTATAAATACTGAAACCCTTTTATAGTTGATATTCAGTTTTTGATGGTAGGATTATAAATTGTATAATGCATACTTTCCAATGTCAGATGGAGCTTCTTCCCAAAATGTCCAATAGATTGATGTTGACATAACATCACTACGTATATACGGATACATACCCTTACTGGCTATTAGTAGCTGATGCATCCGCTTCAAGTTTGTCTTCTATGCCCCCTGTAAAAATTATTTTTTGAAATTAATTGTAAATAATTATTATATTATTAGAACTCACTTGACCATTCGGAAAATAAAAGTATGATACTTCCAACTCTGTGACTAAATACTTGGGCCGTAAATATCTTAGGTACTATTTTTTCACCCACATTAAGTCGAAATGTATTAATTTCATAGAAATGTATAAAATGTTTCCATTTGGCTACTCTGTTTTTAACATTTACTGAAAATGTCAAATCTTTCGTCATTAAATTGTTACAAATTTCTTTTAAGAAGTGTACTGGATTATATAATTGAAGAATTTCTTCGTGGTTAATTTCAAATTCAAAATATCTCTTTTCTCTTCCCATTTTTATGTAATCTTACATTTTCTCACACTTTTAAGTATTGATAGCCATTAGCCACAATATATATCTAATTGCAAACAGTACCAATTATAAGAAGACAAGTAGATTACATTGCATATAGAATTTCTTTCAGAGCTACCACAAGAACCAATGTTTTTATTCATCCCACAATAAAATAATATTCTATAGGCTGCTTAAATTTATGTTTGGCAGCTTGTAAAATAAATGTTATAACTTTATCCGCAAATTTAGTCCTACAAATATTTCTTCTAAGATCTACAATGCCTATAACTTTATTTTCATGTTCGGAAAATTTTACACTAGACGTTAACAAAATGTTGTCAAATATTAACACTAACAGTTTATCCAATTGATTTTTAAAACCACAGATAACTAGTTTTAAATGATCAATTATTTACTTATTTATCCCAGGTTCCAAAGGAATTTTCCGTAATAAATCTTTATTTATGAAATTAATAATTTATCAATATTTAATAATATTTATAACAATATTTAAAAAATAATATATACATTGACTAAATACAATTTAAGAGCAAAAGTATTTCCATACTGTTTCACTTGTGATAGTTCTATGTTGACTGCTTTTGATTTAATGAATTATTTGAAACTCCAATTATAAGTACGGTAAACAAAACTGACTGCGGAAAATAATTACTATAAAATATAATAAATATTATTATAGAAAATAACTATATTTATATAGTACTAATTATTATATTGTTTTAGTAAATTTGTCCATAAAATAGTAATTTTAATTATATTTTATTTGATAATAATATTTTAATATTTATTTTTTTCGGTGTGTATATATAATTATTCTGAATCTGTTGAACATTGATTTTTTTCCCAACAACCCTTACACACTGTTTCCATATGTTTGAGGCACATGAATATTTTAGAGGAAATGTAAATAAAATAAAAAGATCATCAACTTTATTCTAATTTTGCCGACTAATTACAAATCAATTTATAGTTTTCTGATTATATTCTGAAATACTTTCTTTAAAACATGTAAATAAGCAAAAAAATATCATTAACATTTTTTCTGATTTTTTCCAACTAAATTTATAGATTATCAACTTTCAGTTTTTGCTGACTACTTTCCAGTGGAGAGAGGGTGAGACACGTTTCACCTTAATTAAAATGCTAACATTACAATTCTAAGCGACTTAAAATTTATGGACACCATAAAACTAATAATCAATTGTTCAACAATAAATAAGAAAATAATAGGTACGTACCATCATAGATAATAAAGAATTATAAACATAACCGAGAAAGAGAGAGCAGATAAGAATGGTTTTTCTATCTCTTTTTATCACGCATAATACATATTATTTACAATTAACAATATGTTTTCATCTAGCATAATAATTTTCATTACCAATGTTGATTTATTATTGGAGGGTTTTTTTTTAGTTTATCTCAAGAAGATTCTATATTTATCTTCAAATACCAACTATTAGATACAAAATCCAAAACCATATTTTAAACCCTTATTTTATTTTATTTTCAATTATTGCAGCACATATATTTGTGACATAGATATTTATCTGTTTTGTTCTCTCTTCTGATAAGAATTAGTGTTTAGTAAATAGTCTAATCATCCATGATAACTTAGATCATGGTTCAAAAGTTTTAGGAAACCTAATTTTTATATGAAAAAAAGCATTTGAATGTGTAAACCATAAATTATGAAGACTTAAAAAACTTCATTATATTGGATTAAGAGGCAAAATGTATGAATTATTAAAATCTTATTTAATTAAATAAAATGCAGGTAATAAAAATAAATAATTCATACATTTTTTCATAAATTGTATTTTAGTTTTTTATAAATTTTAAAATTTTATTTATAATATTTATTTTTTTAAAACATTCTCCTACTTCTTCTTCTTCTCCTTCGCCTTCTCTCCCAACTATTTGGGGTCGGCCACTCTGGTCCTACACTTCCACTTAACTCTATCTCCCGCATCTTCTTCACTTACTCCCACCTTCCTCATATCACTCGCC